>PVKP010009938.1:20123-66596 GCA_004027715.1 Plecturocebus donacophilus | reverse complement strand
AAAAAAAATAAAATAATAATAATACAGTAAGTAGGGCTTTATCTTTAAATGATTCTTTAAATCAGATTTTACTGAGAGCTTAATTTTTTCCAAGAATCTTTAATACACAGAATAAGGAAGAATTAGTAAAACCATAACCATATTCTTTATTAAGAAAAAAAGATTACTTCAGGGATAAAAACATATATGGCAAAGAAAGGGTAACCTATGCCTACCTAATGCATAAGTCTGATTTGATCATTTAAACAAAGAATGTGTTTCTCTTACAAAAATAACCTGGTTTTAAAAAAAATCTCTTTGTGGACCAAAACCCCCAAGTATGTATTTGCTAGGCACATGCATTTATAGCTGGTTTGTATCACACTTGCACAAGCAAAAATGTTCTAACAATTCTGTTTACTGTACCTAAGTATAATAAAAGCTGTCTACTAATCTTTAATTTGTTGATTTCAAATAGGTACTCTGCTGCCCCTCTAAATGAGGGAAATTCTTAAAGAGACCAACCACTGTTTACTCAACGGGTTTGACAGATCAACAGAAATATAATTGTGCGAAGTGTGCCAGGATACTCTATTCTTCAAACCTTCAGAGCCAGAAACTCTGCTCAAAATAGAGTCAGCACTTTCTCAGAGGATTTCTGAACTGTGGGGAAGACATTTGTTGCTACAGACTCTGCTGACATCTTCTCAGTCTGGAAGCTTAGAATCAAATCACTCCTTTGTCACAGGGATAACTTGAGGATCAGTCATATGGTGGTGCCATCTTATGTGGTAGAGTTGGCAAGGGCCCTCCCAGTAGGCCTTCCACTCAGCGGTGAACTGTGGTCCATTGCATTTATGCCTCAGTTTCACAGTGCCTTCATGCCATCCACTCACATACTCCCCTTCCCTTCCCTTGCTATAAACATGCTTACTCTAGACAGGGTCACTGACTTTGCTTACGAAAACCTAAAAAATAATAATACACAGCACTTGCTCTCCAAGTATTTATACTCTGGGGGAGATGAGACATTTAGATAAATAAATAATTCTAATACCAGGTAAAAATGTAAAGGTTTTTCATTGTCTTTGTATTGTTTAGGAGAAATAAAAAATTCTTTGAGCTAAGAGGAGTTAGGGAAATTTTGTCGAGGTGGAAGTGACAGAGAATTTTCCTTTTGCATACGCTATTCCACTACTTTTCAGAGTATACATTCCTCTCTTCCAGATGCCACTTAATTTTTTCACCATTTTACTTTGCATATATTCCTCTCATATTTTAATGCATATTCCAATTATATCTTGATATCTGTACCTCTCATATACTGTTTTTTCACACCACAAGAGCAGAGGCCACACCTTAGTGACCGCTGGATCTCCACTCTGCTCACTGTCTGATGCATAATAAATGTTCAGTAAATACTGAATTAAATAATAATAGCAAACATGTACTGCTGAGAACTGTTTCAGGTGCATTACATAAATGCTTTAAATTTAACCCTCCCAACAACAAAATAAGGTCAGTACCTTTCTTATGTCTATTTTACAGATGAGGAAACCAAACCACAGAAGAGTTAAGTAACTTTCCCAAGGTCACACAGTTTTGAAGTATTGTGAGCCATGACTTGAACCTAGGCAGTCTTCCTTCAAAGTTTGAAGTCTTAACTCTATCTTTCTGCCCCTGTAAACACATAATATGTGACTTTGATCTAAGTGATATAATTTGAAGTTTAATATTGGCAGAAGGAGATTGCAAGTGGAGATTTTAGTATTAATAAAGGTGTATCAGAGAGAAAATATAGGAGTGCCTAAGAGGCAAATAAGAGTTTAATTTTGCTGGAATATGGAATGCATATGTGAAAAGTGGTGATACAAAAAGGTACAAGGATGGAAACGAGCTGCAGATAGGGACTAGGTAGTCTTGGGGCTGTCATCTCCCCATCATTCTTGACTAAAATGTAAGCCCTCTGTGGTTGTCTTCATGCCTTGCTTACCACATGTAATCTGGTTGAGGTGCTTTGACTTCTCTTCTGTATTTTTTTTCTTGAACTTATCTTCTACCTCTCGAGCCAGACTAAGTGAGTACCTGCTCAGATTACTGAGAATGCAATACAACTGAAAACTTTGTTGACCTGCCTATCCAGGAGCAATAATACTCTTGAAATACACTGTGATTGCCACACTACTACTCAAAAAACCCCAGTGACTGCCCTTGCCTGAAGAACAAATGCATGATATGATGAATTCTTTTCTACTCAGTTCTATATCTATGTGCTTCTGTGGTTGGTTGTGGTGAGCCCAGACTAATAGGATTTTCATGAGCTAACTGGTCAGATTCTGGACAAGGGTCAAGATTCTGGACAGAACCTGATAGAACTTTTCAGGGACTCTATGATACAATGCAGGAGCAGAGCTATTTTATCATTTAAGTGTAAGAAAGGGTCCACAATTGGAGCCCTCAGAGGTTTTCCACTAGCAAAAACATGGGACCCTAAATACTTGAAGATTTAGAGCAACAAGAAAGAGGGCATTTGGTATGATGATTAGAGTTCTTACGATAGAAAGTGATGAAAGTTGATATACCTTGGAGGACTCCTCAAAATAACAAGAGGATTAACTTTAAGAGAGTTAATTCATGACAATTAATCTTGTGGTGATTCATGGTATCCAAATTTGGATTTTGAATAATGTAACTCTTGGACAGTCTTGAACTTTGTCACCAGAAACTGTTAGGCAAGTCTTGACCTAGAGCAAGAAAGAAAGCCTCCTTCTGCTTTCTCCTAGCTTCTTCACATAAAGATGAGTTGTTACTTGAATTGGGTCAAAGTTTGGGAAACTACTAAGGCAATGTTTAATAGTGTCCTGGGTCACTGTGTCACAAAGTCATACACATGGATGTAGTTCTATTTTCTCCCCCACCCCCATCCATACTATCAGACTGACAGATTGAACTGGGTTGGCATTATAAGGCAATAGATGGCCACCTTACCCTTTCTTTCTTCTCTTTACTCCATGCAGTTACAGAGTAAGCAGAGCTAGAAAGCGGTGCTAGTGAATTAAGCCAGGAGATCTTGATATCATTTGTTTCCTCTAATGTATAAGCTGTAGTGAATCCACTGTGTGACCCTCTGCAGTTCACTGGTGATACAAGCTATATTTAAAGGGATGAGGCAGCCATCTCTGTCCACAGAATTATTAAAGCAAAACAAATAAATGTTAGTCATTCTTAGTTACAAAATTCACAATTTATTCCAAAATACATAGCTGGAGTATTGACAATCAGAAAAGTCCTTCAAGCCTAATAGCAGTAAAATACTGTCACTCCCAAGCTATACACCTCTCTTCTCAAAATCTCTTTGATTAAGCCTCAAGCTATCCATCAGAGATATGTGAGATGCTTGTCAAAACAAAAGGAAACTAAACCAGTGTCCTACTGCTGGGAATGTAACAGAGAGTTTCTTAGCTTCAAAGTTCTGTGTTTTCCACAGTTTATTCTCTATCCTTTCTCAGTTTCTCCATGGGTGTAGCTGGCTACCCTATTTCAGTATTCCAGCCAATCAGCCTAGCAACTCTGCTTCAGTGATTTAGACAATCAAGATCATTCCATTTTAGTATTTTATGTGATCCTATCTTGACATGTGTGAAAAGAAGCTAGACCTCAGTAGTTCTTTTTAGAGCAATATTTCAGTTAATAGAGATATATCTCAAACAGAAATTGTAATATTTATTCATGTATCCATCTCTCAAATATTTGATGAAGTGCTTATTTAATAACATCTATTATAAAAATCCTGTTGCCCTTTCTGTCCTTCAGGCACCTCTCTCCTCCACTCTTTTACAACTCTTCACAACTAGCTCCTGATTTGTTTTATCCCTCAACATATACAACACTTGGTGGTGGCTGGGGTGGGGAGTAGGAAGCGGAGAATACTTCTTTGGTACTTTACATGCTTTCTCAAGAGAATTCAAGTATTCCCATCTCTCCTTGGGAATTGGAAAATGCAAATGTTCTCATTCATTTGATGACTACTCATTGAGCACTTGCTATGTTCAAGACACTGTTCCAGGCACCAAAGACAGAGCTATGAACAAAGCAACAAAGGGGAATCTCTACCTTCATGAAATTTACATTCTAAATGATAAGAAAACAAATACAATTTAAAAACAAAGAATGTTTATCCCTTTACAATGGTAAAAACTTTACCTATGCTTCATTAGTCACTCAGAGAGGCAACAGTACAGGTTAAGTGAGCTTCAGGATGCAATCTCTGTGATTTCCTTCCCTGCAGACCACCCTTGAGGGACCAGAACCAACTCTAATTGGCATACCACAGAGGCTATCTCTCAGATCATGAACATAAGCCTTGTGCCATACATTGCTCAGTTTAACAGAGAGGACACAAATTAGAAAATATATCCAGCACCAGATCATACAATCATAACCTGAAACTTTGGTTTTCTATTTGTCATTTCCCTTTGTGTGCCTTCCTTCTCAAAAGTTTCACAAGAAGGTGTTCTAAGTTAACCTTTCCTTTGAATATTACTGGATCATTGACCTGGTACCACTTAGTCACTGTGAAATATCATCATTGTTTCTAACAGTTCTTCATATACAGTCACAATCTGGCAAAGCCTGGATAGTTGACTTACACTATTTTGCAAATTTTTATTTGATAGGTTTTTGATCTATTTAAATGTGTCCATTTTTATACAGCCATCTTTTTCAGATATACTATTCTGATATACTATTTTTTTCTGATATACTATTTTTGATATATATTTCAGATATACTATTCTTTTCCATTTCTTCTTGAAAAGCTCTCTCCTTTCCCAGGAAGTTTCTCTATGGGCAGTGATATGGTTTGGCTGTGTCCCCACCTAAATCTAATTTTGAATCCCCATGTGTTGTGGCAGGGATCTGGTGGGAGGTAATTGAACCATGGGGCAGGTTTTTCCAGTGTTGTTCTCATGACAGTGAATAACTCTCATGAGGTCTGATGGTTTTATAAGGAGGAGTTTCCTTCAAAAGCTTTTTTTTTGCCTGCTGCCATCCATGTAAGATGTGACTTACTCCTCCTTGCCTTCTGCCATCACTGTGAGGCCTCCCCAGGCATGTGGAACTGTAAGTTCATTAAAACCCCTTTGTCTTCCAAGTCTTGGGTATGTCTTTATCAGGAGTTCGAAAATGGACTAATATAGTAAATTGGTACCAATAGCATGAGATGTTGCTGAAAAGATACCTGAAAATGTGGAAGCAACTTTGGAACTGGGTAACAGGCAGAGGTTGGAACAGTTTGGAGGCTCAGAAGAGAACAAGAAAATGTGGTAAAGTTGGGAACTTCTTAGAGATTTGTTGAATGGCTTTGCCCAAAATGCTCATAGCAATATGGACAATAAAGTCCAGGGCTCGGGTGGTCTCCGATGGAAATTAGGAACTCTTTGGGAACTGGAGCAAAGGTGATTCTTGTTATATCTTAGCAAGATATATCTTGTTATATCTGGTAGCATTTTGTCCCTGCCCTAGAAATTTGTGGAACTTTGAACTTCAGAATAATGAATTATGGTATCTGGCAGAGAAAATTTCCAAGCAGCAAAGCATTCAAGAGGTTACTTGGGTGCTGTTAAAGATATTCAGTTTTATAAATGAAGCAGAGCATGAAAGTGTGGAAAATTTGCAGCCTGACAATGTGACAGAAAAGAAAATCCCATTTTCTGAGGAGAAATTCATGTTGGCTGTAAAAATTTGGATAAGTAATGAGAATCTGAATGTTAACTCCTAAGAAAATGGGGAAAATATTTCCAGGACATGTAAGGGTTCTTCGTGGCAATGCTTCCCATCACAGGTGCCAAGGTTTAGGAGAAATAAACCCCTCTGCTGTATGCCATCCAGGGACTTGGTACCCTATGTCCCAGATGCTCGAGACATGACTAAAAGTGACCAGGGTGCACCTTGGGCTGTTACTTCAGAGGGTGCGAACACCAAGTCTTGGAAGCTTCCACATGGTGTTGAAGTGTACAGGTGTACAGAAGTCAAGATTGAGGTTTAGGAACCACTGTCTAGATTTCAGAAGATGAATGGAAATGCCTAGGTTCCCAGGCAAAATTTGCTGCAGGGCCGGGTGTCTCATGGAGAATCTTTGCTAGGGCAGTATGGAAGGGAAATGCGGGGTCAGAACCTCCACACAGAATCCCTACTGTGTCACCACCTAGTGAAACTGTGAGAAGAGGGCTGCCATCATCCAGACACCAGAATGATAGATCCACTGATATCTTACACCATATGCCTAGAAAAGCTGCAAACAACACCAGCCCATGAAAGCAGCCAGAAGACGAACTACACCCTGCAAAACCACAGGGCTTGAGTTGCCCAAGGCCATGGAACCCACCTTTGCATCAGCATTATCTGGATGTGAGACGTGGAGTAAAAGGAGATTATTGTGGAGCTTTAAGGTTTGGCTGCCTGGCTAGATTTTGGTATTTCATGATGCCTGTAGCCCATTTGTTTTACCCATTTAAAACAGGCTTATTTACCCAATTCCTGTATCCACATTGTATCTAGGAAGTAACTAACTTGCTTTTGATTTTAGAGGCTCATGGACAAAAGGGACTTGCCTTGTCTTGGATGAGACTGGACTGTGGACTTTTGAGTTAATGCTGAAATAAGACTTTGGAAGACTTCTGGGAAGGCATGATTGGATTTGAAATGTGAGGACATGAGATTTAGGGGGAGCCAGGGCAGAATGATATGGTTTGGCTGTGTCCCCACCCAAATCTCATCTTGAATTCCCACAGGTTGCGGAGGGACCCAGTAGGAGATAATTAAATCATGGAGGCAGGTCTTTCCAGTTCTATTCTCAGGGTACAGAGTAAGTCTCATGAGATCTGATGGTTGTGTAAGGGGGAGTTTTCCTGTACAAGCTCTCTTTTTGCCTGCTGTCATCCATGTAAGATGTGACTTGCTTTTCCTTGCCATCTGCCATGATTGAGGTCTCCCCAGCCATTTGGTACTGTAAGTCTGTGAAAATCCCTTTTTTCTTCCCAGTCTCAGACATGTTTTTACCAACAGTGTGAAAAGAGACTGATACAGGCAGCTGTATTTGGAAGCTGGTATCTCATAGCCACATCCTACCTCTAGTTACTTACCTCTGCCATCTTCAATGTCAAATAGCATTTATTCACTCAAATAATATTTACTGAAAGGCTACTATAAACTAGGTACTGATTTAGGTGCCAGTGATACAGCACTAAATTTCAGGAAACATCCCTGTTCTACTGCAGCTTATTCTAGCGAGGAGATATAAAAGATAAACAAATAAACATAATGTATCTGCCCAGGCCCCTGGTAATAAGTGCTATGCAGGTAAAGCAAGTAGAGTGAAGCTGGTAGAGAGTGACAGAGGGAACATTTGGGACAATGCTCATTGTCAAGTGACATTGATCTTTCTTCCTCTCTATCCTCAACAGCCAAATTGTTTGAAGCTACAGAGATGGGGATATGTTCTAAACTGGCTAAAAATACAGGGATAGTGGCACCAGAGACCATTAAGTCTTAACTTCTGTCAGATAACATTTTTCTGTTCTATTTTCTGATACTAATATAGCTGTTTCACAGCTTTCTTTCTCCCTTTTCCACAAAGGGCACACCAAGTGTTCCCAGTGCCCCATGCTTCACTTCTACAATATTCTATATGGCCCTTGTTGACCTGCCTTTTACATATATTTTGTTTTAATAACTCTTTTTCTAGTTTCTTGCAAAGGTTATTTCCAGCTTTGACCATTGAAAATACAAAACTAAAAAAATTATTCAATTCATCTTCAAAGTTTGTATCAATCAGAAGTAAAACCCCTACCCTTTAGAGCCCCCATCCGCTAGTGGAAGCATGTCAAGTCTTGCTTATTGGAGTATAATTAGGTATAATTTTCATGAGTGATTAACTTTCAGGCCTGGAACTGTCTCTATGTTGATAAATACCAGTTGTGATCGCTGGTCCACTTCTATATCCTAATCTCTAGAGTTTTTTTCCCATCCTCCTGCTAGATATTGACCTTGCAATTAGGCACATGCTCCTCTAATTCACTGTGTCAAAAAATAACTGGAAAATCTGCCCCATGTTGCCCCTGCAACTTGTTGAATTTTCCATGTCTCCTCATTGCAATCAGAAGCCTGTTTATCGTATTAAACTATGTCCTCTCCTGCTTACCTTTCCCAGTTTCCAATCATTGCATCCTGACAATTCTACTTTTTAAGTAATTTTCAAGTCATTGCCTTCCCCACTGCCACTAGCTTAGAGTAGGACACAATCACTTTTTGCCTGAATTAAAGCAACTGTTGCACATAACTCATTATTTTATATATTTAATAATAAAAAAATACTTCTCCCTCATTACAAGTTAAGCAATACATAGGTGAATTCAAAAATTAATAGCTTCCTCCTTTGTCTCTTTTATTTCCTTTCTCTGAAGTAAAATGTGCTAATAGGCAACAGTCTGTTAACTAGTCTTTCTAAATTCAAAATTGCCATACAATATCCATTCTGGACCCCCAAACCTAAAACAATCCCTTTTGTGATGCAAGTGAGTTGCCTGGTCTCCTGCTTATGTACAGAATAAATGTAAAAATCCTGTAGCAGGGTGCTCTTACTTTTCCTGTAATCTACTATAGATCTCAACACAGTGATTGCTAATAATTAGTGAATTTTTCATATGCATATGTTAAAAAGGCTGGTATCTTGTCAATATCGGAAAACTGATGATATATATGGACTGATCCCCATTTGTCTTCTTGAAAAGGCAAAAGGAGAGAGAGAACAATTGACAACACTTATTGTTTGCCAGACTATCCACTAAATATTTTGCATGACTTTTTTTTTCTCCACAAAAATCCTAGGTGGTAAGGAGCAGTTACTTTTGCTTTCAAAATGAGTATCATACAGATATAGACCAATTCATCAAAAATCATCAACCTAATAAGAGGAAACACCATGATTTGAATCTAGTTCTGCAAGGATTAAGAGGCTATAAACCTAAGCATACTATATCCACACTGAAAACAATTCTGTAATTCTATAAAATTATTTCTTACTATAGAGGAATAAGTTAGAACCTATGTCTGTTCCAAGCCAAGGCCAAGGCCAAAGTCTGTATTTTATCAGCAATAGCAACTCAGGTCCAGATGGGTTCACAGATGAATTCTATCAGACATACAAAGAGGAGCTGGTACCACTCCTTCTGAAACTATTCCAAACAATCCAAAAAGAGGGAATCCTTCCCAAATCATTTTATGAGATCAAGATTGTCCTGATACCACAACTTGGCAGAGACTCAACAAAAAAAGAAAACTTCAGGCCAATATCCATGATCAACATAGATGGAAAAATCTTCAATAAAATACTGGCAAACTGATTGCAACAGCACATCAAAAAGCTTATCCATCACTATCAAGTAGGCTTCATCCCACGGATGCAAGGCTGGTTCAGCATACACAAGTCTATAAATGTAGTCTACCACATAAATAGAACCAAATACAAAAAAACCACATGATTATCTCAATAGATGCAGAGAAGGCCTTTCACAAAATTCAACAGCCTTTTATGCTAAGAACTCTCTATAAACTAGGTATCAATGGAACATATCTCAAAATAATAAAAACTATTTAGGACAAACCCACAGCCAATATCATACTGAGTGGGCCAAAACTGGAAACATTCCCTTTGAAATCTGGCACTAAACAAGGATGCCCTCTCTTACCACGCCTATTCAATATAAAATTGGAAGTTCTAGCCAGAGCAATCAGGTAAGAAAAACAAATAAAGGATATTCAATTAGGAAAGGAGAAAGTAAAATTGTCTCAATTTGCAGATGACATGATTGTATACTTAGAAGACCCCATTGTCTCAGCTGGAAATCTCCTTAAACTGATAAGCAACCTCAGCAAAGTCTCAGGATACAAAATCAATGTGCAAAAATCAGAAGCATTCCTATACACCAATAACAGACTTAAAGAGAGCCAAATCAAGAACGAACTGCCATTCACAATTGCTGCAAAGAGAATAAAATATCTAGGTATACAACTAACAAGGGATGTAAAGGACCTCTTCAAGGACAACTACAAATCACAGCTCAAGGAAATAAGGGAGGACACAAACAGATGGAAATACATTCCATGCTCATGGTTAGGAAGAATTAAAATTGTGAAAATGGTCACACTGCCCAAAGTAATTTATAGATTCAATGCTATCCCCATCAAGCTACCAATGAGTTTCTTCACATAACTGAAAAAATCCACCTTAAACTTCATATGGAACCAAAAGAGAGCCCGCATAGCCAAGACAATTCTAAGTAAAAAGAACATAGCTGGAGGCATCACGCTACCTGACTTTAAACTATACTACAAGGATACAATAATCAATACAGCATGGTACTCATACCTAAACAGAGATATAGACCAATGGAGCAGAATAGAGGCCTCAGAGGCAACGCCACACATTTATAACCATCTGATCTTTGACAAACCTGACAAAACCAAACAATGGGGAAGGGATTCCCTGTTTAATAAATGGTGTTGGGAAAACTGGCTACCCATGTGCAGAAAGCTGAAACTGGACCCCCTTCTGACATCTTACACTAAAATTAACTCCAGATGGATTAAAGACTTAAACATAAGGCCTAACACCATAAAAACCCTAGAAAAAAACCTAGGCAAAACCATTGAGGACATAGGCATAGGCAAGGACTTCATGACTAAAACACCAAAAGGATTGGCAACAAACACCAAAATAGACAACTGGGATGTAATTAAACTCCAGAGCTTCTATATAGCAAAAGAAACAATCATTAGCGTGAACCAGCAACCAACAGAATGGGAAAACATTTTTGCAATCTACCCATCTGACAAAGGGCTAATATCCAGAATTTACAAAGAACTAAAATAGATTTACAAGAAAAAAAAAAACCATTCAAAAGTGGGTGAAGGTCATGAATAGACACTTTTCAAAAGAAGACATTTATGAGGCCAATAGACATGTGAAAAAATGCTTATCATCACTGGTCATTAGAGAAATGCAAATCAAAACCACATTCAGTTACCATCTCATGCCAGTTAGAATGGCAATCATTAAAAAATCTGGAGACAACAGATACTGGAGAGGATGTGGAGAAATAGGAATGCTTTTACTCTGTTGGTGGGAGTGTAAGTTAGTTCAGCCATTGTGGAAGACAGTGTGGCCATTCCTCTAGCACCTAGAAATAGAAATTGCATTTGATCCAGCAATCCCATTACTGAGTATATACCCAAAGGATTATAAATCATTCTGTTATAAAGACACATGTACATGTGTATTCACTGTGGCACTGTTTACAAAAGAAAAGACCTGGAACCGACCGAAATGCCCATTGATGATAGACTAGACAAGGAAAATGTGGCACATATACATCATAGAATACTATGCAGCCATAAAAAGTGATGAGTTCATGTCCTTTGTAGGGACATGGATGAATCTGGAAACCATCATTCTCAGCAAACTGACACAAGAACAGAAAACCAAACATCTCATGTTCTCACTCATAGGTGGGTGTTGAACAATGAGAACACATGGACACAGGGAGGGGAGCATCACACAATGGGGCCTGTTAGTGGGGAATAGGGGAGGGACAGCAGCGGGTAGGGAAGTTCAGAAGGGGTAACGGGGAGAAATGCCAGATATAGGTGACGAGGGAATGGAGGCAGTAAACCACATTGCCATGTATGTACCTATGCAACAATCCTGCATGTTTTGTACATGTACCTCAGAACCTAATGTGCAATAAAATACATATATAAATAAAATAAAATAAATGAAAAATTTAAAAAATTAAAAAAACAATAGCAGCTGCATTGTAGATCTTAAAATGTAGCATGTGAGAATATTTCTCCTGAGTCATTCAACCAACTGACAAAAATCACATTTGTTTCTTTTTGTGGATCACTTATCTCCTACTATTGATGGCCTTCATTTTCCTTTAAGCATTTGGAATTCTAATCATGTCTCAGTCTTTTCCTGGCACATCTGGTTGAGCTAATGGCAACATCAGTCTAATTATCCCACTTTCACTCTTTCTTTGTTATAGCTACTATCTTTTTACTATTCTGTCATACATATTCACTTCTGAAATTATAATATTTAAATAAATATTTAGATATAGTGGTGTCAAGCTCTTAGTATCATTTTTTTTTAAGTAAAGGGACTTTCTAAAGCAAACCTGTGCACATGACATTGTTATAGCTGAGAACCAGATATTCAAAAATTCAAACTGAATATGTGTCCAATAATACAAGGCTCTAAAGCAAGCATGTTTTAAAATTACCTTATGATTAGGCAATAACTAATAAACTATGAAACACTAAAGGCACACATATGCAATTTTCTTAGATTCTACACGTATGGAAATGTGTTGATTTCAATAAACACTTAACTGAATTCATGCAATGTTTAAGGTGCTATATAAGATTCAAAAAGGAATAAGACACAGAGGAATCTAACATAACACAGAGCAAAATAGTAAAGGAAGAAAAATGTGGTGGAAGTCAAGATTCAAAGGAAGGAGGCACTACTATTAGTTATTGATATCAGAAAAAGCTTCATATGTCAATGTCTGCATCTGTCCCAAAAGGGTGCATAAGGTCTTAATAGAGATAAATGAGGAAGAAAGCATGTTAGGCAGAATTTCCTGGTTAAATGTTGAGAGGTGGGAAAGCGGGAGGCATATTCGAGGAGTGATAAGAAATAAGTTTGGTTTGAACACAAAATATATGTAGGAAAAAATGGAGAAGTATCATAGGAAGTATTAAACGCCATACCCTGAAGTTTCAACCACAAGTTTCATGTATTAGAAAAAATAGGACAGAGAACTCTAGGCAAAGCTTTATCAGGAAAATAAATCTGGAGTGAAAAGTGAATTAGGGTTACATAGAAATAGAAGACAATTACATAAATCCAGACAAAAAGCAATATATTGATACAATAACTACTCTTACTTGGTTTCTACAAGCGCATCTAACTGATCATCAATACAGCAATAAGACAGAGCTTTTTAAAATGCTTATCTAATTTCCTCATTTTCATCCTTAAATTTCATTAATTGTTTCTCATTTCCTTTGCAAGAAAATTTATGACACGACCTTTGAGGTTCCGCATTGTCTGCTGGCCCTGGACTAGCTGCCCCACCACATTTCATGTCAATAGCACTCAGCTTCACTGATCTTTTGCTTTCTCAAATAGACCAAGCATTTCCCGCCTGAGAGTCTTAGCATGCACTGTCTCCTTTGTCTGCACTTTGTCCATTTATCACATGGCTTGCTACTTTTTTTTCTTCATGCTTCGTTGACCTCCTACCTAAAGTAAAATCTTTTCTGCTGTTCTCCTTGTCATTCTCTTTCATGTTTAAATCGATACCACTTAAGACAGCTTAGCTTTGGGTTGTTTCCAAAGCAGATGCTTTCCATCTGTCTATCCGTACTAGTTCTTAAGTGGCATGAGAACAGTGCCATGTCTTTCTTATTAATTCCTACAGCCCCCAAGCCTAACATAAAGTAGTTATTCAGTAAATATTTATTAAATAATATTAAATGTTCTGAAACTGTATGGCAGCCATTGTAATAGTTACTGAAGAGATAGCTTGGAATAACTGTATTCTTATCATCAAGTAGCTAATGGTCTACAAAAGAGTCAAACATAAAAGCATACTGTAATGGGAATAAGAGTAGAGTCAAGCAGAAAAGCCAGCAGAATCTTCTAATTGTTAGACAAGAGATGATGAGAGATGTTTAAGCAAAGCCATAGCACTTTCAGGGACGAGAGAAAGGATGGAGTCTAGGATGTCACTCTAACATTTGGATGAAAACAGTGGAAATGAAAGAAATGAACCATTGAGAAACATTTGAGAAGCAGAACTATAGAACGTGGCAACTGATTGGACATCAGGTTTTGAGGGAGACAGGAGCAAATAGTGACTTAGTTTTTAAGTCTGAGTGATTGTAAGAATGATACATTGTTATTACTCAAAGTAAAGATTCTAGCAAAAGAAAGGTGGAAAGGGGGAAGGTTTTGCTATATTGCCCAGGCTGGTCTTTAACTCCTGAACTCAATGTTTTCCCTTCTCAGCCTCCCTAGTAGCCAGGTTTACAGGAGCCTACCAATAAATCTAGCTGAGATATTCATTCTTAATTTTCACAATCATCTCCTCAAACTTAAAGTCCGTTTTTATAAGGGCAGTTTTGAGTTTATTTAAAATAGAAAATTTTGAAGTTTTGACTCAAGAACAACAGGTTTTCAAACAAGCCATTCTATCAGCAGTGTCATGAAGCTGAACAAAACTACAAATAAATATTGAATTAGAGGCAGCAGCTTAGGTTCATATATATATACATATATATGTATATATATATGTGTGTGTGTGTGTGTGTGTGTGTGTATATATATATATATATATATAGCTTCATCATCAATTACATCTTATGCCACCTTACCAAGAGATTGGTAAATACCTTGAAAGAGGAGAAATGTTATGTAGGGAGAAATAAACTTTTAAAATAATCTTAAAATAGATAATTATGGCCATAAAATAAAGTTAACAACTTTGGCAAGCTTTGGGAATAAGGAGAACTCACTAATGTTCCAAATAATGAATTTACGGGGACAATATGGTTAAAAGTAATAAGGTAGCTTTCCAGACACAAAATGATGATTTCAAATATTATTTTAAAAGAAATGGAAACAAATATGATGGTTAAGTTGGCTTGAAGTTTCTACAAACATCACTTTGAGCCAATATTCTACCTTCTGAACTTTCTCACTGGCGATGACTTATGTGCATGAATAGTGCTCATGTACACATTCCCAATTTTCTATGGCCTCTTGGAAATAATTGGCCTCAGAATATGGTACACTTAGTAGCTGCCCAGAAATTAATTAAAATTCCCAACTGACTAAAACGACTTCAAATAGTATCATAACTAAACTTACTAAAGCTTTTCTGGAAAGAAATATGGCATTAATTCCAAGTCCAGCCACTATTAATCTTATTTGAACACACCAACCTTCATAATTCATACTGAAGCTGTCTCTACACTTGCATTTTCCAAGCAAAATTTATGTTTGGACAAATGAGCAACTTATTTCAAACAGTCTTAACAGATCAAACTGCATTTGTATTGATAGAAAATGATTTGCCAAAAAATTGTTGAGATGAAACAAAACTTTTGTTGAGTAAACTTAACATGTTCAAACATAACATCCGAAGTTTTCAAAAAGTAACTTCCATTTACCTAGTCGCCAGTGAGAGTTCATTATGTGACTAATGATATTGCTGGGGATATCATTTAACAGTTTAAAAACATAATAGGGACACAATATGTCTTAAGAGGGAAAAAAAATGAACTTTTAAAGCCAGTAGACGTAGATTAAAATAGAAATTCTGTCACTTATTTATTGTAAAACTTTGGACAAATAATGTAAATTATTTGTACCACATATTCCTGTGTTTTGAAAAGAGATTGCCACTGATATCATATCAGTGTCACAAGAATCAAATGAAATAATGAATCAAAAGCAACTAGAACTACTATATATTAATTTAAAAAAACTATGATAGTGTCTGATATAAGGTACACAGTAGACAGATTTTTGGTAATTTTTTATTTATTTTACTTGAAAAAATAGCCATGTGGCTATTGAAAAATGACTATTTTTCTTGTACTTTTTACATTTGCTGCCATAGAGATAGAACTCTGGGTCAAAGCTCTAGGAAACACTGTGAAGCCTTCATTTATCATCTTTTTTTCCCTTCTGTTCATATTTAATTTATACTTCCATTTTTAAATTCACTTTATTGAAGTTTCCTCCCAAATGCCTTCCCTACATCATGAGAAACCACTTATTGATTCATTTCATCTCATTGCTATAGTAACTTCATCTATGCCCACAGATGCTCAAGTTTTTGAGGATGGAGCCAGCATTTAACTGACCTGTTCCCCAAGTGCACTATGTTGATATAAGTGCTGATGAGAGATGGCACAAAATTGATGTATTGGGATTGTAGCAGAGGGGTAAATTATGTGGACTAATAAAGAGAGTCTTGACTTGCTAGTTGTATGCCACTTAACTTGTTTTATGACAATTGATAAATCACTTAAATAAATCACTTAATCTTGAAGAATTTTCTTTCCTATAATAACAGGCTAAAATTATCCATTTAGTGTGAGTGGATTTAGAGATTGTGTGAACCATACATTATACAAAATAGGTGAGGGGGTCCAACTTTTCAGTGGGAAAATCTACAGGCACCATATTTTATTTAATTTTTTCAAACTGACATAAAAATTCTATGTATGTATTATGTGCAGCATAAAGTTTTGAATTAGTGAAATGGTGAAATCTAGCTAATTGACAACTGCATTATCTCACATAGTCATAATTGTTGTGGTGAGAACGTTTAATATTCTCTCTTTTGGCATATTTCAAGAATACATTATATCATCTTTAACTATAGTCATCGTGCTGTACAATGGGGCACTTGCACTTATTTTTCCTATCTAATTATGTATCCTGTGATGAACATCTTCCCAACTTCATTCTAACCACTTCAGCTTCTGGTAACCACCATTCTACTCTCTACTTCTATGAGATTAACTATTTTAGATTCCACATGAGTGAGATCATGTGATATTTGATCTTCTGAGCTTATCTTATTTTATTGAACATAATGTTTTCCATGTTTATCTATGTTGTTGCAAATTACAGGATTTCCTACTACTTTCATGGCTGAATGGTAATTCATTGTGTATCTACACCATTTTTTCCATTCTTTTTTAAATACTTTATTTCAATAAATTTAGCGGTACAAGTGGTTTTTGGTCACATGAATGAATTGTATAGTAATGAATTCTAGGATTTTAGTGAACCTGTCACCTGAGAGTTATACATTTTACCCAATAGGTAGTTTTTCAACCCTCATTCAACCTACAACTTTTCTCTTTTCTGAGTCTCAAGTTTATCATCAATACTTCTCTGTATTTTTTTGCATATTCATAGCTTAGTTCCCACTTATAAATGAGAAAATGTAGTATTTGCTTTTCAATTTCTGGGTTGCTTCACATAGAATAACGCCCCTCATTTCCATCTAAGTTGCTGGAAGATACATCATTCCATTCTTTTTTTTTTTTTTTTTTTTTTTTTTTTTTTTTTTGTAGTGTTCTAGTGGCTGAGTAGTGTTCCATAGTGTATATATACTACATTTTCTTTATCCATTTATTGATTGATTGACACTTTATGTTGAATACAATCTTTGCAATTGTGAATTTGGCTGTGATAAACTCACATTTGCAGGTGTCTTTTTGATATAGTAACTTATTTTCCTTTAACTAGATATCCAGTACTGGGATTGCTGGATTTAATGATAGATCCACTTTTAGTTCTTTGAGAAATTTCTATATTGGTTTCCACAGAGGTTGTACTAATTTACATTCTCACCAGAAGTGTAAAAGTGTTCATTTTCCACTGAATCCATGCCAACATCTATTGTTTCTTGACTTTTTAATAATGGCCATTCTGGCAGGAATAAAGTGGCATCTCATTGTAGTTTTAATTTGCAATTCCCTGATTATTATGGATTTTGAGCATTTTAAAAATACATTTGTTGTCCATTTGTATATCTCCTTTTGAGAAATGTCTATTCATGTCTTTTCTCACTTTTTAATAGAAGTATTTGGGTTATCTTCTTACTGATTTCCTTGAGTTCCTTGTAGATTATGGATGTTAGTCATTTGTCAGATGCATAATTTGCAAATATTTTCCCCCATTCTGTAGGTTGTCTGTTTACGCTGATAATTATATCTTTTGTTGTGCAGAAGCTTTTTAGTTTAATTAGGTCCAATTTTAAATTTTTGTTTCATTTGCTTTTGAAGGTCTTAGTCATAAATTATTTGCCTAGGTCAATGTCCAGAAGAGTTATCCCAATGTTTTTCTCTAGAATCTTATGATTTGGGGTCTTAGATTTAACTCTTTATCTTGAATTAATTTTTGCATATGGTGAGAGTTTCTCCTACATGTGGCTATTCAATTTTCCCAGCACCATTTACTGAATAGGATATCTTTTCCCCAGTTTATGTTTTTGTATGTCTTGTCAATGATCCATTAATTTTAAGTATTTGGCTCTATTCCTTGGTTCTGTATTCAGTTTATTGGTCTATTAGACCAATAGACTCTATTGGTCTATTTATCTACTTTTATACCAATACCATGTTGTTTTAGTTACAATAGCCTTGTACTATAATTCCAAGTCAGGTGATGTAATGCCTCCAGATTTATTTGTTTTGCTTAAAATTGCTTTGGCTATTTTGGCTCACTTTTAGTTTCATATAAATTGTAGATTTTTTTTTCTAACTTTGTGAAAAATGATATTTATACTATGATAGGAATTGCATTCGATCTGTAGTTTGCCTTGGGCAGTGTGGTATTTTTACGATTTTATTCTTCCAATCCATGAATATGGGACGTATTTCCATTGGTTTGAGTCATCTATGATTCCTTTCAACAAAGTTTTGTAGTTCTCCTTGTAGACATCTGTCACTTTATTGGTTAAATATATTCCTAGGTATTTTTTTTGGAACAATAGTAAAAGGGATTGGGTTTTTGATTATAACCTTGGTCATTATTGATGTATAGAAGTACTGATTTATGTACATTGTTTTTTTAACCTGAGACTTTACTAAAATCCTTTAACAGATCTAGGAGTATTTTAGAGGAATCTTTGAGGGTTTTCTAGATAGAATTTCAGATCATTGGCAAACAGATAGTTTGAAGTCATTTTTTTCAATGTGGATGCTCTTTATTTTTTTCCTCTTTATTTCTCCAACATATATTAAGTACCTGCCATGTTCCAGAAATTGTTCTTGGTACAAGTATACACTTGGGAAAAAGACAGAAGTCTTCTGCTTTCATGGAAGTTTTATTATAGTGCTATTGTAGACAATAAACCACTGAGAAAATGCATGCTAGAATATTTGACATATCCTTCTGCTTCTTTTTCTGAAAAAAAATACATGAATATGATTTAAAAATGACATAGCACCCCAAGACACACAATTCATCTGTAACCTCTGAAGAAAATAAAGTAAAATAAGAAATAGGGAGGAACAGGAGATACGAAAAAAGAAGGTCTGGTTGAGAGCTAAAATTTGACCAAAAAAAAAAGCTGTATAAAACTTGGGTGTAAGTGAGGAAGAGCATTCTTCACTAAGGAAGTTGAAAGTACACAGGTCCTGAGGTGACAATGTACTTTATTTGTCCAAGGAATAGCATTGAGGCCAATATGACTGGAGCAAAGTGAACAAGGAAAAGACATATCAGAGAGGAGGTTAGAGAGTTTGAGATAAGCTTGGTCGTATATGATTATAATTTATTCTAATTGTAATGGAAAGCCAGTTAATGCATGGCAAAATCTGACTATTTTACAAGGACCATTCAGGAAATTAACATTAAGAATGTGGAAGAAAAATGTCTAGTTAGAAGCTATTGCAATAGTCCAAGTAAGAGATAATGATGGTTTGAAGTAGGCTGGTAGAGGTGGCTCTTAGACAAGTGAAAATAATTGAGACAGAATCAACACATTGCAGGATTTGTGCTTTATTAATCTTAGCCTCAGTGTGTAGTACAATGCCTGACACACAAGAGGTACTTGTGAAGGTAAAAGCCTGTGTCTTATCTCCGTACACAGAAGAGTGCCTTGTGCATATTAGCCACTGGCTGCATGTTTGTTAAGCTGAATGGCAGAAATACTACTAGACAATTTTCATATATCTAGATTAGTAGAAAAATAAGTATGTGTAGGAAGAAGGTAAATTTAACTATGATAAATTGTAAATCATAAGGGAGACTCATCTATAAAGAATTTAAGAGTAAACTATGGTGTCTTCTAGTGCCATCTACTGCCAAAGTTTAGAGATATGAAATAAGCCTAATTGATAATATTTTACCTTTTTAATGCTATCAATACCTAAGATTAAGATGCAGCTACCTTTTCCAGTACTGCCATTACTTTAGGACACACTCAGAACAATAAAATCTCTCTTATATCTATGGATAGAACAGGATTCCTTAAATCATTGTTGACATTATGGGTTGGATAATTTTCTGTTGTACGGACCACTAATGTCCTTTGCAGGATGTTTGACGGCATCCTTGGCTTCTACACATTAATGCCAGTAGCAACTCCACCCCTGCTATGAAATCCAAAAATGTCTCTGGACTTTGCAAAATGTTCCTGTGGGGCAAAATCCTCCCAATTTAGAAACAGTAGTAAAGGAAAAGAGAATTAATATCCATACCTTTGTTAATCCATTATATAAAGTGTTTTAATACAAACTGTGTACTAAAGATAAAGCTAGCTTCTAGGAATACATTGGTGAATGAAAAAGATGTGATCCCTGCCTTGAGGGAGCTCCCAGTAGAAAAGATAAGCAACCAAAGTACAGAAATACACGCATAAGTTTAAATTGCAATAAATTATATGAAAGAAAAAAACAATGACCTAGATGAGGGGGCCAGGGAAAGCTGCTCAGAAGATGTTATATTTAAACTGAGACATGAAATATGAGAAGAAGACAACCAAGGGAAGAGTGTGGAAAAGAGTGCTTCAGTCAGAGTGAACATCAACAGCAAAGGGCTTGCTATGAGCCAGGCAGTGTGCTACTTCCTTTCCAGGCATTATTTTATGTATGTAGACTAACCATATGTGTTTGCTGCTCATAGCATTCCCATTTATGGGTTTCGTTACTATCTCTGTGTTACATAGAAAACTGAGCCCCAACTAGGTTAAGTAATGCATTCGAGTTCAGAAAGCTAGCAAGGGACAAAACTGGATTGTATTACGTGTTCTATTTGACTCCAAAGGCAATGCTTTTGAGAAATTTGCTTTGATGCTTCCTATGGGAAGAGTACAGATGCAATAAGATAGAAATACTAAGTAGATATGAGGTAGCAATTGTAAAAGTGATAATGCAAAACACGAAATATTTGAAGAGATTATATGCTATGGAAAGAGATTAAAGTTGGATCATTTGGGATGATTTGAGACTGATGGCATTAGTCAACTCTCTGGACTAATGCATCCACAGTGGATGACAAGCAACTTCCTCACAAGTCAGAATGGGTTCTGGAAGCCTTATTCATCAGGAACCTGGTTGATGCTGGCACTAGCATACAATGAAAATATATATCCCTGAGGAGTAGTCAGAAATGGAAGTTCAATTTCTGCCTATGACATATATTAGATATGGGACTTCAGTGAGTTTCAACCACTGAGGTTAATTTTGCAACTGTACAACAGAGATAAGGGCACAAATTCTACCTAAATCAAGGTTTGTCTAGAGGCTCAAATAAGATAATGCCTGTGAGTGTGCTGTTTAAACTAGGAAGTATAATTTGCCATCCTATTAAAAGCAGCCTTTTTGAGCTGTTAGCATTTCTGCTGCTGTACTCAGTCATCATCTCTCTTTTCATACCTTAAATTCTTCAAAAGAGCTAAAGAACTGTGATTTCTTCTGAGGAGAAAGATGGATATCACACTTTTGAATTGTCTGACCTGATACACTAGTCTGGGTCTCCAGGGGCTTGATGAAACTGGATGTCATTACGTTAGCATTTCTCATTTTATTTTGGCCCTCACAAGCTCAACCACAACACAAATTACCGTATGGCTCTCATAGTTATTTCTAGTTGGGGAAAGGACTAAACAAAAGAAAAATAAAATAAAATAAATCACTCTATTTTAGACACAAATTTCTAGATATTGAGTTGGCATTGCAGGGGCACTTTTTACATCCATCTGTGCCTATCTACTTATAAAAGCAACACTTATTGTTCGAGATTTCAAGTATTTCAAAAAATATTTCTAAAAATACTGTGCTTCTTTGACCTTTAATAAACCATTCAAAAGCCACTTGCAATGACAGAAAAATAATAAAAAAATGCTTATTCTTTACCTCATTTTCTTTTCACAATAAATCATATTGTGAAAAAGCTATATTTTTTAAAGAGTAGAACAAAAATAAGATGGAACTTATTTGGAAGATTGTTTCAAGTGACTGTCCAATTTCTGTGCTGCATTTTTTAATGATAATAACACCTTATTTTAATTTTAATTATGGTGGGTACACAGCAGGTGTATGTATTTATGGGTACATGACATGCTTTGATGCAGGCATGCAATGCTTAATAATCACATAATGGAAAATGGTGTATTCATTCCCTCAGGCATTTATTCTTTGTGTTACAAACAATCCAATTACACTCTATTAGTGTAAAATATACAATCAAAACATTACTGACAATACTCACCTTATTGTGCTACTAAATAGTAACCCTTATTCATTATTTCTAACTACGATTTTTGTGACAATTAACCATTCCCACGTTCCCCTCAAACCCATGCTACCCTTTCCGGCTTCTGGTAACCATCCTTCTACTGTCTAACTTCATGGGTTTAATTGTTTCAATTTTTCGATCACACAAACAAGTGAGAACATGGAATGTTTGTCTTTCTGTGCCTAGCTTAATTCATGTAACATAATGATCTCCACTTCCAACCATGTGGTTGTCAATGACAGGATCTCATTGTTTTTTCATGGCTAAATAGTACTCCATGGTGTATACATACAACATTTTCTTTATCCATTCAGCTCTTGACGAACAATTAGGTCGGTTCCAAATATTGGCTATTGTGAAGAGTGTTGCAACAAACATGAGAGTGGAGATATATCTCTGGGGTACTAATTTCCTTTCTTTTTTGGTATATACCCAGCAGTGGGATTGTTGGATCATACGGTAGCTCTACTTTCAGCTTTTCAAATAACCTCTAAACTGTTCTCCATACTGATCATACTAATTTTCATTCCCAACAACAGTGTGCGAGGGTTTCCTTTTCACCACATCATTGCCAATATTTATTATTGCTTGACTTTTAGAAAAAGCCATTGTAACTGGGGTGAGATAATATCTCATTGTAGTTTTGATTTGCATTTCTCTGATGATCAATGGTGTAGAGAACCTTTGTGTATGCTTGTTTGCCATTGGAAAGTCTTCTTTCGATAAGTATCTATTCAAATCATTTGCCCAGTTTTTGATAGTATTATTATATTTTTATTCCATAGAATTTTGTTGCTTATATGTTCTGGTTATTAATCCCTTGTCAGTTGGGTAGTTGACAAATATTTTTTCTCCTTCTGTGGATTGTCTCATCACTTTGTTCATTGTTTTCTTCGCTGTTCAAAAGCTATTTGATATGATTGATCCCATTTGTCTATTTTGCTTTGGTTGCCTGAGCTTGTGGAGTATTACTCTCATAATTTTACCCAGATCAAAGTCCAGGAAAGATTCCCCAATGTTTTTCTATAATCGTTTCATAGGTTGAGGTCTTAGATTTAATTCTTTAATCCATTGTTATTTTATTTTTCTATATGGCAAGGAATAGGGGTGTAGGTTTACTATTCTGCATGTGAATGTCCAGTTTTGGGAACATCATATATTGAAGAGACTGTGTTTTCCCCCAGTAAATGTTCTTGACATCTGTATCAAAAATGAGTTCACTGTAGATGTGTGGGTTTGTTTCTGGGTCCTCTATTCTGTTCCATTGACATATATGTCTGTTTTTATGGCAGCACCATGCTGTTTTGGTTACTTTAGATCTGTAGTATAATTTGAAATCAAGTAATATGATTCCTCCCATTTTGTTCTTTTTTTTTTTTTTTCAGTATACCTTTTACTATTCTGGGTCTTTTGTGGTTCCATATAGTTTTTTGATTTTTTTTTCTATTTTTTTAAAGAATGTCATTGATATTTTGATAGGGATTTTCAGTCTATATGTGTTTTTAGAGGCAAAGTGTGTTTCTTGTTTGCAAGCAGTCATTGGGTCTTGTTTTTGTGGGTATTCAGCCAATCGATGTCTTTTGATTAGAGAGGTTACTGTATTTACATTAAATGTTATTACTGATAAGTAAGGACTTGCTCCTGCCAATTTGTTTTTTGATTCTGATTGTTTTGTGTTCTTCTCTTCTTTCTTTCTTTCCATCCTGTCTTCCTTTTACTGAACATGATTTCAAGTGGTGATATGATGTACTTTGTTTTTATTTATTTTTTTATTATACTTTAGGTTCTGGTGTACATGTACAGATCATGCAGGATTGTTACATAGGTACATACATACCAAGGTGGTTTTCTGCCTCCATCCCACCGTAACCTATATCTGGCATTTCTACCCATGTTATCCCTCCACAACCTCCCCGTTCCCTGCTGTCCCTCCCTGAGCCTCCTCCAACAGACCCCAGTGTGTGATGCTCCCCTCCCTGTGTCCATATGTTCTCATTGTTCAACACTCACCTATGAGTGAGAAAATGTGGTGTTTGGTTTTCTGTTCTTGTGTCAGTTTGCTGAGAATGATGATTTCCAGATTCATCCCTGATCCTACAAAGGATATGAACTCATCGTTTTTTATGGCTGTATATTATTCATTGGCATATATGTGCCACATTTTCCTTGTCCAGTCTATCATCAGTGGGCATTTGGGTCAGTTCCAGGTCTTTGCTATTATAAACAGTGCCACAGTGAACACACGTGTGCATGTGTCTTTATGACAGAACAATGTATAATCCTTCGGGTATATACCCAGTAATGGGATTGCTGGGTCAAATGGAGTTTCTATTTCTAGGTGCTTGAGGAATTGCCACACTGTCTTCCACAATGGTTGAACTAATTTACACTCCCCCAAACAGTGTAAAAGTGTTCCTATTTCTCCACATCCTCTCCAGCATCTGTCTCCAGGTTTTTTAATGATTACCATTCTAACTGGCATGAGATGGTATCTCAATGTGGTTTTGATTTGCATTTCTCTAATGACCAGTGATTATGAGCTTTTTTTCATGTGTTTATTGGCCTCATAAATGTCTTCTTTTGAAAAGTGTATATTCATGACCTTCGCCCACTTTTGAATGGGTGTGTTTTTTTCTTGTAAATCTGTTTTAGTTCTTTGTAAATTCTGCATATTAGCCCTTTGTCAGATGAGTAGATTGCAAAAATTTTTTCCCATTTGATTGGTTGCTGGTTCACTCTAATGACTGTTTCTTTTGCTGTGCAGAAGCTCTCAAGTTTAATTAGATCCCATTTGTCTACTTTGGCTTTTGTTGCCAATGATTTTGGTGTTTCAGTCACGAAGTCCTTACCTATGCCTATGTCCTGAATAGTTTCACCTAGGTTTTCTTCTAGGATCTTTATGGTGTTAGGTCTGTGTTTAAATCTTTAATCCATCTGGAGTTAACTTTAGTGTAAGGTATCAGGAAGGGGTCCAGTTTCTGCTTTCTGCATATAGCTAGCCAATTTTCTCAACACCATTTATTAAACAGGGAATCCTTTCCTCATTGTTTGTTTTTGTCAGGTTTGTCAAATATCAGATGGTTGTAAATGTGTGGCATTGCCTCTGAGGCCTCTGTCTGTTTCATTGGTCTATATCTGTCTTTTGGTACCAGTCCCATGCTGTTTTGTTTACTGTAGCCTTGTAGTATAGTTTAAAGTCAGGTAGCGTGATGCCTCCAGCTATGTTCTTTTTACTTAGAATTGTCTTGGCTATGCGGGCTCTCTTTTGGTTCCATATGAAGTTTAAGTTGGATTTTTTCAGTTATGTGAAGAAAGTCATTGGTAGCTTGATGGAGATAGCATTGACTCTATAAATTACTTTGGGCAGTGTGACCATTTTCATAATTTTAATTCTTCCTAACCATGAGCATGGAATGTGTTTCCATCTGTTTGTGTCCTCTCTTATATCCTTGAGCAGTGGTTTGTAGTTCTCCTTGAAGAGGTCCTTTACATCCCTTGTTAGTTGTATTCCTAGGTATTTTATTCTCTTTGTAGCAATTGTGAATGGCAGTTCGTTCTTGATTTGGCTCTCTTTAAATCTGTTATTGCTGTATAGGAATGCTTGTGATTTCTGCACATTGATTTTGCATCCTGAGACTTTGGTGAAGTTGCTTATCAGTTTAAGGAGATTTTCGGCTGAGACAATGGGGTCTTCTAAATATACAATCATGTCATCTGCGAATTGAAACAATTTGACTTCCTCCTTTCCTAATTGAATACGCTTTATTTTGCCTGATTGCTTTCACTAGAACTTCTAATACTATATTGAATAGGAGTGGTGAGAGAGGGCATCATTGTCTAGTGCCAGATTTCAAAGGAAATGCCTCCAGTTTTTGCCCATTGAGTATGGTATTGGCTGTGTGTTTGTTGTAAATAGCTTTTATTATTTTGAGATATGTTCGGTCGATACCTAGTTTATTGAGAGTTTTTAGCATAAATAGCTGTTGAGTTTTGTCAGAGGCCTTCTCTGCATCTATTGAGATAATCATGTGGTTTTTGTCTTTGGTTCTGTTTATGTGGTGGATAATATTTATAGACTTACATATGTTGCACCAGCCTTGCATCTCCAGTATGAAGCCTACTTGATCGTGATGTATAAGCTTTTTGATGTGCTGTTACAATCGGTTTGCCAGTATTTTATTGAAGATTTTTGCATCTATGTTCATCCTGGATTTTGGCTTGAAGTTTTCTTTTTTTGTTGAGTCTCTGCCACGTTTTGCTATCAGGATGATGTTGGTCTCATAAAGTGATTTAGGAAGGATTCCCTCTTTTTGTTTTGTTTGGAATAGCTTCAGAAGGAGTGGTACCAGCTCCTCTTTGTACATACGGTAGAATTCAGCTGTGAAGCTGTCTGGACCTGGACTTTTTTTGGTTGGTAGGCTATTAATTTCTGGCTTAACTTAAGCTCTTGTTACTGGTCTATTCACGGTTTCAACTTCTTCTTGGTATAGGCTTGGGAGGATGCAAATGCCCAGGAATTTATCCATTTCTTCCAGATTTACTGGTTTATGTGCATAGAGTTGCTTGAGGTAATCTCTGATGGTAGTCTGTATTTATTGTTGTCATCACTGTCCAGGCTTGTCTGCACTAATTCTACTTAGGAAGGCTTTCCAGATACTTGAAAGGACTTGCATGTTGTGATCTAAGCTGCATCTGCTTTAGGGAGCACTCCAGTCCCATTAATAAGTGGTTCTTACAGACTCATAGAAGTACAACCTTGACTGTCTTGAATAAGATCTGAAGTATTCTATGGATTATGAGGCCAAGACTCTTGTTTTCTTTCTTTATTTTCTTTCAAACATTCAAAGTCCCTCTCTCCATTCTGAACAACCTGAAGCTGGGAATGGAGGAACACAAGTACCCCCGTGGTCACCAGTACTAGGATTGCACTGTGTCAGACCTCAAGCCACCTCAGCACTAGGTCTCACCAGCACAGCACTGGGTCTCATCTACAATCAACAGGGGGCAAAAGCCAGCCTGTGTCTTTTGCTACAGGGCAGCATATTCTCCCAGGCTTCAGGTGAGTTCAAAGTTGCTGTCTGGGAGCTAGAAACTAGAGTCAAAAACCTTAGACAACTACCTGGTGTTCTATTGCACTATAAGTAAGCTGGTATTCAAACTAAAAGACACAGTCTTTCTCACATGTACTTCCCCCTTCCAAAGGCAGAGGAGCCTCACCTTGTGGCCACTGCCACCAGAGGCCAATGGAGAGCACTACCAGAGTACCAACAATGTGCTCTTAAGGCCCAAATGCTCTTAAGTTAGCTTGTGGTGAATCCTACCTAGCCTGGACTCACCCTTCAGGGTCATGGGCTCCCTTTTTGCCCAGGGAAGGTCCAGAAATTTCATCCAAGACACAATTCTTGGAATCAGAAACCCCAAGTCCTGTTTATTGCTCTACCACCCTGTGGCAGAGCTGGTACATAAGGTCCAAGAAAAAGTCTCCTTTCTTTTTCTTCTGCTTCTGTTAAGTAGAAGAAGCTTTTCCCTGTAGCCACACAGCTGAGAATGTGCTGAGATTCAACTAAAACCAACAAGTCTGAGTCTCACCTAAGGCCCTCACTATAGTACCTGGGAATCACTGCTGTTCTTTCAGGGCTCAGGGCACTTTATTCAGCAGGTGATCAATGCGGCCAGGACTGGGTCCTTCCCTTTAAGGCAGCATGTTCCTCTCTGCTGCAGGGTATATCTAGAAATGTTGCCTAGGAGCTAGGGTCTTGAATGAAAACCTCAGGACTCTGCCTTGCACTATATTCTTCTGTGGCTGAGCTGGTATCCAAGATGCAATATAATGTGCTCCCCACTCTTCCCTATCCTCTTCTCAAGTGAAAAGAAGGTGTCTCTTGTGGAGCTGGGATTTGTGCAACCTGGAATTAGGGAAGGAGTTATGCACACACTCCCTTGGCCACCCTGGCTGGTGTCCCGGTAGGTCATGTGATCCCCAGTCTACTGTCTCTGGACCCAATTCAGCACTAATGCTCATGTGAAAGTTGCAGCCTTGTGGTCTAGCCTGCATTTCATATTTTTAAGGCCCTGGGGCACTTTAGCTCCTGGTAGTAAGGCTCACATAAACTCTTGTTGTGGCTGCTGGAATTGGCAATGCCCCTCTGCCTAGGACTGGTTTCAATGTTTCCTCTCTGGGTGTCTGCCAGCTGAGTTTGGTCTGGTTTTCCTTTCTGCTATAACAGTATTGAACTGAGTTTAATGCCTCACATTTGCTGTGGGCTCTCTCGATCCGTGCACCAAAATTCTCTCTGTACCATGCTGCTCCTGTGGGAGGATAGGTGATGAGTGGCATTGGCAATTCCAGGCTATTTTTTCCTACCTCTTTAGTGCCTCTTCTAGCAATATGACATTATAACCAGATACTATGAGTGCTTACCTGATTTCTGGTTCTTGCAAAGATGCTATTTTTGTCTAGACAGTTGTTATATTGGTATCATTGTGGAGGGGGCAATCATTAAAGACTTCTATTTTGTCATTTTACTCTGACTTCTCTCTAATAGTAGCTTATTAAAATATAATTTACATACCATAACATTTACTGTTAAAGCACACAATTTAATATATTCACTGAGTTGTGACATCATCATGAGTAATTGATGTTAGATCATTTTTGTCACCCCATAAAGTGACCTCAAACTCATCAGCAGTCACTCCTTATTCCCATTTCACTCTCCTTCCTCCACCATAGGCAACCACCATTCTAATCTCTGCCTCAGTAAGTTTGCTTTTTCTGAACATTTTATATGAATAGGTCCATACAATATGTGGTCTTCTGTGTCTGACTTCTTTCACTTAGCATAATGTTTCCGAGGTTCATCTACATTGTAGTAAGTATCAGTACCTCATTTGTTTTTATGGGTAATAGTCCATTGTGCACAAATAACATTAGTATTCATTCTTTACTTGATGAATATTTGGAGTCAGCTTTTGTTTATTATGATTCATGCATCCATAAACATTCATGTACATGTCTCTGTGTGGACATTTATTTTCATTTCTCTTAGCTAAATACCTAGGATTAGAATGCTGAGGTTCCATGCTATCTTTACACAAAAGTTTTACCAATAACAATTTTAAACAATTGTTACAGAGCTTATTATGATAAAATAATTATACCTCTTACAAACTACTGTAATCTAGGAATAATTTGTATTCGAATATTAATTTAAAAGTTAAGAAGATTAAAAATTATCTGTCAGATTTAATAGCATTCAATTAAGCTATTATTAATCATAACAATTCAAAAACTATTTTTTTTATTGTAACTGGTCATTAGAACTTAGAATTCCTTTTTCTGTGTGTTTTAGCACTGCTATTTCTGTTTGTGAACTTCATTACTGCCAAGTTGTATATTATACAATGAGGGATTACTATGTCAGATTTTAACTCTTATGCAATTTATATGTTTAATTTACAAGGTTTAAAATAGCCATATTGCTATATTTGTGAATATTAAATGAGCTAATACTGTGACACAAAATATAAAAACAGATGAATATAATGTGTAACTGCAATTTTATTCATTTACTAGGAAGAAGGCATATAGTTTTGCTCTAAAAGTCACAATTTACTTTCTTGGCTTTAGTTTGGAAATGCAAGCACTAGTTTTAAGAGAATCTTCTTAAATCCAATGCATCAAATACACTTAATTGAGGTGATTTAAGGTCTAAGATAACTGCACTTGCCTAGTGTAGAAAGAAAAATCCACCTTGCCTAAGCTAGAAGGAATAATCAGGAGAAATGGAAATTCTAGGACCAAAAGCAGTGTTGTGGGGAGTTGGTACTTCTCCTCTCCAGCCCTCTTCAATCATCAATCTTCTAATAATGTATCCAGTATGTTATTAGGAGCTCATTAGGCCTTCAGCTATAGTCCTTAAATTCTAGACTCTTCCTTAGTCAATTGTAAGCATGTGGAATTTCAGAACAGACCATGGGATAAAATATTTGGGAAAACTTTAATGTTATAATTATATTATGGATTCAGTTACTTCTATATTAGCATATCTAGAGATTCTGTTTCTTATCTCAAACCTGCTTCTTCCCCAGACCCACATGTCAATGAATGGCACCACTGTTAACTCAGTTGCTCAACCTAAAAACCTAAGAACTTACTTTGATCATCTATTTTTCTCAATTAACAAATGGATGAGCTTTATTTTCAAAATACGTTCAGAATTTCTATCTTCTTACTTCCTACACTACTCTTACCCTAGCCCAAGCAGCCATCATCTCTTACCTGGATGACTGATCCTGCTTTTACTCTAGCCTCACAGTCTATTGACTCTTCAGCCAGACTGATCCTTTTAACACTTAAAAGAATCATATCATTTACACATTTTCAAACTTCTAGTTGGATACCCACTACACTTAAAATAAAATCCAAACTTACCAAGAAAACTTTAATCCATCAGATCAAAGCATAAAAGGAATTAGGATGAAATTTCTAAAGGTCCTCTTTTATTTTAATGAAATTGGTATCAGTTCTACCAAAATGTAAATTATAATTTCTTGTGTGCATGGCGCAGTCACCACTAAACACTCTTCAGGCAGACATAAAAACTCAAAATATTTTATCATTGCATTTTATCGGTAAAGTTTGTAGCAAGAAAAAAAGTCTGAAAATATTAGCAAACAACATAAAAGTAATTAAATCAGACTTAGCTATTGAAACATACTTTCACATCAGATTAAAAATACAGTGTCCAGTTGCTTAAGTAGACCAGTTATAGATGAAACAACACATAATTTGAAGATAACACAAAAACATGAAAATAAAATATCCATGAATATAGCTGTGAAAATATAAATAACAAAACAAATAATTTATGTAAAGAATATTCATAGAAACAGACTCCCAGCATGATAAAAAAATTCACCAAGAAATGTTAAAATCATGCATTTTTACATCCCTAAATAGAAATAGTCTTAAAATATATAAAATAAAATGTGACAGAATAATAAGGGACTATCAAAGTCACAATTAATATGGTTGATTTTAATACATATTTATTAGAAACAAAATAATAGGTAAAGTTTGAGTATAGAAAATTCAAAGGGCATGATTAACAAGTTTTATCTGATAAATATGTGCAGTCCTGTATCTATCAAATAGAGAAATGGGCAGATCATTGCCTGTTTATACACAGATTCCATTATTATCCAACTCAGAAAAACTATGCTTCCCAGACATCCTTGTCAGTTGATTTAGCCAATGAACACCATGGAAAGGCAAGAGAAGCCAGAGTCTTCCTGGCTTCAACACAGGCAGAATTTTCCAACAGCAGTTGCCTTTGAAATTTTCATTCAAACACAGACAGAATTTTCTAACAGCAGTTGCCTTTACTTTGTGGTTTCAATTCTCTACTGAAGGCCTTCTCATTTTATGGTCCCATTACATCTAGTCTGCAATTACATTGGTTTTAGTTTCCTCAAGATGGCCCTGGTTTCAGGTTTCTGATTAACACCACCTACTTTCCGTATCGGTCCATACCTAGAGACAAGAGCAGCTTTCTGCTATTTCTAATCTCTCGATTGCCTCACCTTTTTGTTTGGTTTCACTGCATTAACATCATCTGTTAACCAATGATCAATAATAAATTTCCTCTCTGTAAAACATGCCCAGTGATTTCTAGTTGGACAATAACTAATATAAGAATATATATAATATTATGTTTGAGCAAAAAATAGAACAAATAAAATATGTCACATCTCAAAAAATTTGCTGGATATTTTCTATTTATTCCCTTTTACCATTAATTCTCTGCTCTTCTTGCTTCCTTGTTTTATGCCCTAATTGTTTAACCATTGTAAACTATATTACCTGGATTCTTTGCACTGTGGCTTCCATATCATTATGGCTAATGGGAGTTACTCGCAGGAGATTAAAGAGCATAAAAATGGAGAGATCAGGGCAAATTTTCCTTACTTATTCTCTGCCTTCATGCCATGTTTATGGCAATGATCTTCTACAACTTCAGTTTTGTGTAGAGTACCTATCTGCTTTCCATGACACTGCAGGGATAAGTATGAAATCACTTAATCAATAAATGCAAACAATAATTTATGCTGACAATTTCTGAAGATATTAACTAATAATTTTAATGCTAACTCATCAAAGATTTTACTTAAGTCACACGAACTTGGAAAGCATTTGGGCTTATTATTTAATTTATGGGTACTCTTTAAGCCAAATTTGGTACCCTGTGGCCAAAAACACATAAAAAATATGTGTATGTGCACACAAACACACACATACACACTCATACAAACAAAGATCTTATAGCTTTTATTTTAGAACCCTATCCATGATATATTAATACAAACTCGCTGGCTTACAAAAACAATAACAAAAAAAAAAAAAAGATTGGATAACAAAGTGTGGTTGGATAAAACTGGATTTATCTCAGTAGGAAAGTAACCCCAGACTTAAAGCAGGCAGAAAAGAAATAAGATAGATAGAAAACTTAGGAAATTTATAGTTGCTGTTTGACTTTTGGACTCTGAATTTTCCTTGATGTAATTTGCCCATCAGTTTAAAATATACACAAAAGCAGAGGTAATGTGTAATCACCTGGAATATTAGAAAATATGGCATGCCCTTCCATTTACACAACCACTTGTAAGTAGAGGCTCCATAAAATCAAACAGGATGCCCAAGAGGGGTCATTCTCCTTGTCTTTCCTCATTCATAGATGATTTGTTTCCCACATTTTTTCTTAAAAGGAGAAACTGAGCTGTTGCCTAGGTTTAGTGTGGTGGATTGAAGTGTGCTGGTTGTAGGTGGGACTCCACAGTGTGTCACCGGTGAGTCATTTTTGTCCTTTTACATGCCTCATTTTCTCTTTCCAGAGGTCTAGCACCTCTAGGAGGGCTCAAAGTGCAGAGTGACCAATTCTTATATGCACTTCTTGGTTAAGCCTTTTTAAACTAATTATTTTAGGAGCTCCCTGTAGGGCCACTGCAAGTCACAGACTGTCGATACCCCAAACACTACCACATGGATCCCAGTCAGCCAGGGGTGCCTTTCAGCTGGGAGTAGCAAAATGACCTTTCTCTTTGGAGCCGAGAAAACTCAGTCTCTCAGTTATCTACAAAAACAGTTCAGTTTCTCCTGCAAATGTGCAGACAAGCCAACCAAGATTAACTTGGGCAGGAAAGGCAATGGAGAAGACTTTATATTGCACCTCCAAATTAGAATCTGGATCCTAAGCAACAACATCCTAGGAGGGAAAAAAAAAAAAAAACAGCTAAAACTACTTCCCGTAAACTGTCCTCAATCACCTTTAATTTTGTAGCTTTTCTTCATCACTACACACACCACGGCCAAATCTTCTCATAGCACAAGGTTATCTCTGGTACCCCAAAAAGCCAAAGAGGTCAGGTAATGCAGATCCAAGAGAGAAGAGCTTTGAACCTAAGAAGAATATGCTCATGACCCTTGAAACTTCACAAAGAAAACAGAACACTCCCCAAAGGGGTCAGTCCTTTGTTCTGAGTTCTTTAACAAAAAGGCATATGAGACAGGTCTCAATTAATCTAGAAAGTTTATTTTGCCAAGGTTTAGGACCTTGACAAGGACTCAGGAGGGCATGACAACATGTGCCCAAAGTGGTCAAGACATAGCTTGGGTGTATACATTTTAGGGAGACATGACCATGACAACAATCAATATATGTAAGCTGTACACTGGTTCAATCCAGAAAGGTGCAACAACTTGAAGTGGGAGAGGTCTTCCAGGTCACAGGTAGATAAGAGACAAATGATTGCATTCTTTTGAGATTTTGAAAAGCACAATTTACAGGAAAGGTCACTTATGCCTTAGTGTGGCTTAGTCTGGCAAAAGAAACAATCAGATATCCATTTATCTCATGTAATCAGAGGGATGATTTTGCATTCCATCTGTCCTTTTTCCTCAAGAAATTTCCTTGTGGACAAATTGTGAGGGAGGTATGTACCTCTTTTTAAATAAATAAATAAATAAATAAATAAATAAATTTGTAGCTATCTTATTTAGGAATAGAAACGGAGACGTGTTTGTCAGATGCAGTTCCCAGTTTGACTTTTCCCTTTGGCTTAGTGATTTTAGGGAGATTTATTTTCCTTTTGCAATGTTAACTTAGATAAAGGTTCTGATGCAGAAAACAGTGTTTCATTGTGAGGTCTATCAGACAGGATGATCCCACATCTGGTTTAATATTTGCTATCCCAGCATAACTATGAAGAGCACCAGCTTTCACTCTGAGTAAAATCACATGTAGGCAGGTAAATTATACGGTCATATTGTTATTAACACAAGTATACTCCTTAAAGTTTATTTACAGCAGAATCTGGCAAAATGCAGTCTCTGGATTTTATCTTACCCTCCTAATTCCATCATGCAGTCAACCAAATATTATTTTATGTACATCTGAGTCAAATGGGAAAACTACAAACTCCATGTACATATTTTTAAAGCCATTACTCAATTGCTTTCTAAGTTGAAAAGACAGAACATAGGAGAAATCATTTCCACAGGAAAATATCAATAAACTATGCACTACACGTTTTTGGACAACTGTAGCAGAAAGGGAAATTAAAAGTGTGCTAGTCACGAAACAGGAATATCCCTGATCCAGTACTCTGGCGCCTGCTATCTAGAAGAGTATTGAAACAACCATTTGTTTTTAGTAAATAAATATTTCAAAAAATATGAATGAAAATTATTATTTTTATCAGCTAAACAAAGCTCCATAGAAAAATCTATTAGCAAAATTAGTAAAAAGTGACAGTGTTTGACAACTTTCAAATAATCTACATAGTTTTAAATGATAAGTGTATTAGTTTAGCCATTATTTGGATAACAGAGTAAAGAATGACATTACTGAGGAACAAGATTCATAATGAAAAGAGCATAACCCTTAAAGTTCGACAAATCTAGGTTCAAATTTCAGTTCAATCACTTACTAGTAGTGTGATCTCTGAGCCTCAGTTTCTTCAACTATAATATGAGATAATAGCATCTACCAAAAGAAGTTGTTGAGAATAATGAGATTTTATTTATGAAGTGTCTAGCATATAGAAAGTATGCAAGGAATGTTATTAATAACTTAAGAAACAGTTTAAATATCTTACAGATGTATATCTACAAAGTTATATACCACAGTATAAAAATTCTTATGAACTGTGTTTAATATAGTAACTCATAGTATCTTCAATAGTCACCTAGGCGCTCAATGACATAGTGATGAAGGAATAATATTCTTTTGTTTCAATCTCATTATAATTTTTAGTTCCATTACATAAGAGCATAAACACCCAGTAAAAAAAGTTACTTGAAACAATGGATGTATTGACTGGATATTAACCTTCAGGATGCTAAGGACTTAAGTATGCTTTCTCTGTATCTTCTCATTGAATTCATTTAATCAATCAAGGTTTTTTGGCAAATTCTGGCTACAACTTATATTTATTATGTAAAAACATCCATATTTGGCAATCTTTAATTAAACCATCTCAAACTGACTATTTTTTGGCTGAAATAAATAGATTTTATGAAATCATGTTTATTCCACAAGCATCAAATACTTGGACAAATGTATTACACTCATTGTAGTGTAAAGCTCTTCCCTGTTTATTCAAACACTAAATATATGTTATATACAGGAAGTGAGGCTAAGAACTGTAAAGCATCCTTTTTTTTTTTGACAGCAAGGAATGTTATGTTATTCTTTTTTGAATCCCCAACATCTAACACAGTGCGTGATACTTCATCCTGACAAGTCACTATAAATCAACTATGTAACTATGTAAGAGAAGTAAAAACAAAATACTGTGGGAGGTTATAGTGGGGAATATTGCCTTTGAGTTTTCCAGATTAAGTGTGCATGTCAGCCGACATACAATACTCTGATGGTTAGTTTGATGTATCAACTTGACTAGGCTCCAGCAATTCAATGAAACACTAACCTATGCATTGCTGTGAAGGTATAATGATTATTAACATCTCTAATCAGTAGACATTAAATAAAAGAGATTATATTTGATAATATAGTTAGGTCTCATGCAATCTATTGAAAGACCTTAAGAGCAAAACTAAGGTTTTCCTGAAAATGAAATTCTACCTCCTGACTCCTGTCTGAGAGTTTCAGACTTCAAACCTGACAGCCTCAACAACTGCATTAGCCCATGTCTTGAAATGTGTGTGTGTGTGTGTGTGTGTGTGTGTGTGTGTGTGTTTCAATAATCCTTTTTTTCTGGAAAGCCTTCAGTGAAAACACAAACAGCAAAATATTGCCAGTATTTCATATAAACAACCACTAGGCAAGTTCCTTAAAGCATTGACTCAAGAATATTTAAGTTTAATAGATGGTACTATATTCTAATAATGAATATACAAAGTAATTTTGGAGTTTAAGAAAAATTACTTTTGAAAAGAGTAGAGTACAGAGGAGAGGGTATCAGGCTGTGGACTTCAATAAACCTCAGTAGATTTTAATCTTGCCATTTACGAATTCAATGACCTTGAGCAAGATCTTAAATCCCCGATAAACCTTATTTTCTTCCATTTAAATTGGAATAATATGATGAAGTCAATCACAGAGGTTTGTTAGGAGGGTTAAACTTGACAATTTATACTTCAAAATAAGAAGCTTTAGCAAGTATGTGGCTTAGATAGGAGTTCGATAAGTGGTAACTATACTACTAAAATAATAATTTGAATTTATAGCTTTTAATTGTCCTTTGATATTAAAATAATACAGATACCCCCAGAACATGTGAATATGTGTACACATATGTAAGTATGTATATTCTAAAATAATATTCAATACATGAGTTTACCTAATTAAAAAACTGCACATGTACCCCTGAACCTAAAATAAAAGTTTTTTTCAAAAAAGAAAATAAACATAGAGATCATTTAACCCAACCATTCCAAACCCTGGCTGCACATCAGAATCACTGAGATAGATTTTAAATAATGTAGGATGACAAGGTGCCCCAGTTCTCCTTTCTTTCTCTTTCCTCCTCCCACTTAAATTTCTGACTCCCACATGACTCTAATGTACAGTCAATGTTGAGAAGCAATCATCTGATACATATGGGGAAAGTGATGTTGGGAATTAATTGGTTCAGAAGGTTATAACTTACTTAGGAGCATTACAACTCTAGCATCCTCCTGTTGGCAAAAGAGAGGACAACATTATTCTCAGGCTACAATGAAAAGCCTTGTTTACATTGATGGTGATAACTACCATGTCCACCCACTTTAAAAACTAGCATGCCTCCTTATGAGTTTGCTTTCCCCAATTTAGACTAATTCAAGCCTTGAGCAGGTCTACTGCTTCTTTAAGCACCTGTGGAGTGGAGAGTCAAATAAGTTATCTTGCTGCTTTCAGTACAGATGGGCTGTCTGAATAACAGAATAACAGAGCATATTCTTCCTGTCATCAGTGCTCTACTCAGCCTTTTAATTGTTTATAATCTAGAGATGCTACAGTGGAAAGACTGTCTATTGAAAGCAGATAAAGTGTCCTACAGAATAATGTGCAATGTTAATCTAATTGTCACTGGCCAAAAGTATAAAGCTACCACTGTGCAAATGGCATTTCCTGGTGCACCTAGCACTGGGCAGCGGCATATTGGCATTCTTTTGCCACAGCAGCACCTTGACCTAGAAGAACACATAGACGTTTTAAATGTTGGTTTATTAAAACACGGACTACCAATGGATTTAGAAAAAATAAAATACCTAATGTCACCTCTATAATCTAGCCATATGAATGTCCTTTCTATTTATGCAGATGCCATCTATACATATACGTTCAGTGTGCATACAGAATAAATTTTATGGTTATAATTACTATATATGCAATTTTGAGTTTTACTTTCCCTTCATAGGTATTTTCTAAGCCAGGGGTCTGCAAACTCTTTCTATAAAGGGCAATATAGTAGATATTGTATGCTTTGCAATCATGTGCTCTGTCATAACTACTCATCTCTACCTTTGTCATGCAGAAGCAGCCATACAAGATACATAAAGGAATAGCATTTCTGTGTTCCAATAAAACTTTATTTACAAAAACAGGTCATGGGATTGATTTGGTTCACGTTGGCCATAGTTTATTGACCCTGTAGTAACATGGTCCTCATTTTCACCATCTTTGATGGCAAGATAATATATTTGAGAAATTAATTTGAGCATTCTTTTCTTGCTGAGCATTTATTCTTTTGCTCTTCTATGGATGATGTTAAAACAAATAACGGGTTATTATAAAAATGTTTTGGTGAGAAATGAATAGTTTTTTCTCAGTTTGTACTAGTTTTCTTAACATAAATTTAAATTTGATAGAGTCAATGACTAGAACAAAAGGTGCAGATATTTATATTAATATTATTTGAAATTGCTCTAATTGGACTAAATTTAATAGCATCAGTAATATATACCTTTTTCTGCACATCAGATTTTAGTTTAACTGAAGCAAGTTATTATTTGAGAGAACCCCAAAATCTACCTCTTACAGGTGAGTTATTTATGGTGACAGGATACTTAGTTACTTATAGTGAAGGGGAAGGCAAAGAATGGGACTAGGTTTTTTGAATGCCATTCCCCACTTCAGCATGCTTCATCATAAGAGCCACTGCTCTCCATAAACTAGCAGAAGAAATTTCAGATAATTTTTCCTCCTTTGTTTTGAAACTGTGTTATATTAGTCATTCTGATTGGCTGTGGCTCACAAAGAAATATCTCACACCCTGAGATGTATATGAATGCAGTGAGGACTCGGATTAGTCAAATATTTTAGTAAGGTCACTTTTATACCCAATGTTCACAGGTAATAATAGGACTTATCCAGTGTAATAGAAGATATGATAAGCTTTATTTCCAGAATTTAAAGGAAGTCACTGAAGTAAAACTGACTGCGAAATGTAAAAAACATTGCTAGGGAGAGTGAAGTGCAAATGTTACTTTTTATTATTTTTATTTATTTATGGTCAATAGATGCAAATCTACTGAGAAATGAGAAAAAAAGGCCAACTTAAGGGGAATAATATCTTAAGTGATAAATCACTTTTAAGATATTCAACTTTTCCTCTGTTAGCCTTAGCGGATGCTGCCCTCTACATCCTTCCTGCCACCTTGCATATTGCTTCTTCTAAAAAACAAATTACCAAATTCCACTGATACATCATTAAAGTCAAAGAACAACAGATATAACTGCTTCCATGTGGACCAAACTCAGAGATTTGAGAAACTAGCTGAATGTTTTGGGGGTTCGAAGGTCACCACTAAGTTGATCCAAAAGATACTGGGGGAAAGGAGGCCCTTCACTCAGCATTTACAGGGAAGGAGAATTGGCAACAGGAATCTGGTCACAGGAAAATCCAGAAAGTGGTGAGCAGAGTTTTCTGGAGGATAGGTGGAGCACAATTTAAAAACAAAAAACAGGACCAAAAACCAACAGGTAACATACAACCAAAAGGAGAGTCCAGAGAGCCATCTAGCTGTAGGAATTTGGTATGAAGGTCAGGGTTGGGGTTGGGATTCAGTGACAGAGTTCTAGCCCTATATGTGTGTTTCTCTCTCTTTCTCTCTCTCTCTCTCTCTCTCTCTCTCTCTCTCTCTGTGTGTGTGTGTGTGTGTGTGTGTGTGTGTGTATGGAGTGGTGGGAACATGCAAAGATTAAGTGAACAAAATCTTTTCTAGGTGACAGGAATTAACCAGCTCACCAAGTCTAGAAATGATCAGCATAAGAGCAGAGATCAATGGTAACTGGCATCCTGATATGGAAATACTAAGTGCTAGAGCCACACTACCCGAGTTCAGATCCCAGCTCCAACACTTACCAGCTATATAATCTCAGGGAAGTTACATATGCTCTCAGTGCCTCAGTTTCCTCATACATAAGATGGAGAATAAAAGTATTCATATTATAGGACTTCAGTGAGGATCAAATTAGTATATGTGTATATATATATTTGCATATATATACACACACACACACACACACATATATATATATATATATATAAATGTGTATATATATTAATTCCTGGTATATATGCTCTATGTGGATTTGTTACTATATGAAGTTTCCCAGAATATCTTAGCAAAGACAGACTAAGACAGAATCTGCAAATACAGATCAGAAGAATCCAGGGTCCCTTCCTCCACCAATCCAGTCCCCAGTCTCCTGTTTTTCAGTTTCCTGATCAGGTTTTTCATGATCAATATCAGTTGTCTGTGATATAGTTTGCTTATTTTTCCCTTCCAAATCTCTTGTTGAAATGTGACCCCCAATGATGGAAATGGGGCCAGGTGGGATGTGTTTGAGTCATGAGAGTGGATCCCTCAAGAATGGCTTGATACTCTCCCTATATTAACGTGTTCATGGGAGACTTGCTTTTTAAAAAGAGCCTAGTACGTCCCTCCTATTTCTTGCTGTTTCTCTTGGCAAGTGACATGCAGGCTCCCCTTGCCTCCTGCAAAAACTTCCTGAGGCCTCGCCAAAAGCAGATGGCTGTTGCCATGTGTCTTGTACAGCCTGCATAACTATGAACCAAATAAACCTATTTTTTAAATTAATTACTCAGCATCAGGTATTCCTTTATAGCAATGCAAAGCAAACTAATTAAGTTTGCATGTTACTTCATTATGTCTTCTATCATGGTATGTCCTTTTTCAAACAGTGCATTATTGAGTAGACCTCTTTGGTACCTTGTGATGGAGCAGGTGCTCAAGTTATAGGAACTAGAAGGTACATGGTGCTCTTTATTAACCACGAGGTTGGTGAACAGAATGCTTATAATGGTCCAAAATGGCATTATCACAGTTGTCCTGCTTCTCTGGGTTTCCCTAAAGCCAGTGTTAGAGTAAATTTATGTCTTAGAAATTAACCTCTAGAATGTATGAGGAAGAGAACAAGCAGTGAGGTCAAGCAGCCCCAAAATACAAACAGGCCACAGGTGAGTCACAATGAAAAGAACTCAACCAAAACTGAATCCAGTGTCATTTTGAAGAATGTACCTAAATGGTGAGAACAGTTTCTCTCTTTTGAAACTTTTTCTGAATTGCTTGAAGCAAGTCGCAAAATGCAAACAGGGAGCTCAGGAATGATTACTGGAGGGCTCTGACAGCATCAGCAAGCCAGATGTAGACATTTCAGTGTCTGTGTGTTTGTTGAATCTTTTGTTATCAAACATTAATAGAGAAGTAAAACATTAAAAAATATGCATGGCCCCTTTTCAAATCAATTTTATATATGTGTGTGTGTGATAAATCACCATTGTATTGCCATATAAAGGAGAATATATACTGAGTATGCAAATACAATTTAGAGTAGAAAAATAACCTGTGTTTGATTAAATAAATCTAATAATCAGTACTATACTTTATTTGTACACTTACCAGTAATACATCTTTTTGTTTTTAAAGGCTATGTCTTTTATAAAATGTTATTAAATACCAGAATGTATTAGTCAGTTACATATTTATTTCATTGAGCAGTTACTATATTCAGGATAGTATATTTTTTAATCAATACAGAAACAACTGAAAACAACTTGAAAGTATTAGCACAGGCCTTATCTTGCGGGACACTAAAAAAAATAGCCATTTTTGCCTATCGAACAACAATTTAGCAAAACTGCATTTATATTTTAAGATTCTGAAATATCAATGAGTTCTAAATACCACTAAATTTACATCAAGATAGATAAACACTACTATCCTGCCAGTTTTAATTATTTTCTTCATCCTCAAGAAGCTGTAATCGAGGCCATATTTAAGTGTTTTTAAATAACCACAGCTGGAGAGAGACTTATTTATTTTTCTAGGTGCATTCTAACAGCCAATTCCTGTGAATTCATACTCAAAGTCAAAGCAAAATGAGTAATGAAAGACCTATCTCAATAGGTGGTAAGCAATCTAAGAGTTAAGAGCCGTGTCTCACCTATTTTGAATGGTTTAGAGTCTAGCAGTTACTTTGAGTCAGAGATAATAAATGTATATTAAGACCAAGGTACTTGATATGGCTGAATTGTGGCCCCTTACCCCCAAAGTTTATTATATGTGTTGAAGTCCTAACCCCTAGTATTTCAGAATGTGATCATATATGGAGACAGACTCTTTACAGACACAATTAAGTTAAAATTAGTTCATTAGTGTGGACTCTAATGAATAAGACAATAAGACTTATGTCCTTATAAGAATAGATTAGGACACAGACATACACAGAGGGAATACCATGTGAAGACATATATAGAAGATAACCATCTACTGGCCAAGGAGAGAGGTCCTCACAAGGAATCAACTCCACTGACACCTTAATTTCAGATTTCTAGCCTCCAGAAATGTGAGGAAAAGAATTTGTTATTAAAGACACCTAGTCTGTGATACTTTATTATAGCAGCCTTAGCAAACTGATATAGCACTTCCCATGGCTGGTGATGTTTTCTGTTTTCTCAGTTTTCAGTGGGCTTTCTCTAAACTTTTTTTTTTTCATGTAAAATAGGCATTGGGCCACCTTTTCTGTCATGGAAACTCACTAGTTGCTGTTTGAATTAACTTAGGAAATCTCACCTTAATTTTTCCCTGTGGTATTTATCCACACTCTTGCCCCAGTTCCAATATAATTATTTGGCTTTTGATCCACCATTTTTCACAACTTCCTATTCTTAAAATACCTAGCTTTAAAGCCCTAAGCCTTCAGGCTTATTCCCATCCTTTGGAAAGAGAAAGGTACCCGTATTTGTGGAGCATGCTTCCTATAGCAAAGCATTATGCTAGTTCTCCCACACTCCTCTCATCTCCCACTCTTGTAATCAGTGTGATACCCTCAGCCACTCTGGGTTTTCTTCTAATCTTCACATATTTAGCTCTTGACATTATTGCCTTGCTGGAAAGTGGGCTCACAGAGGTCAACATAGTGGTTTTTATTCAGGTTTTTAGACAGAATGCAATAAAGCTGTAGTAATTGAGCTGAAGGGAGTTTATACCACTCAGAAATTGATTTGGTAAATTCAATTCTCTAAGTAAGTATGCACAATTAAGATATTGTAAAACTGTCTTGAATGGTATAGTCTAGGTTTTCTTCTAGGATTTTTATGTTTTAAGGTCTTACACTTGTCTCTAATGCATCTTGAGTTAATTTTTGTATAAGGTGTAAGAAAGGGGTTCAATGTCAGTTTTCTGCATATGACTAGCCAATTTTCCCAACATCATTTATTCAGTAGGGGATCCTTTCCCCATTGCTTTTGTCAGAGTTGACAAAGTTCAGATAGTTGTATATGTGGGACATTATTTCTGAGGCCTCCATTCTGTACCATTGGTCTATATTATCTGTTTTGGTACCAGCATCAAGCTCTTTTGGTCAGTGTAGACTTGTACTATAGTTTGAAGTCAGGTAGGGTGAGGCCTCCAGCTTTGCTCTTTTTGCTTAGGATTGTCTTAGCTATGTAGGCTCTTTTTTGGTTTTATAGGAAATTTAAAGTAGTTTTTTTTTTTTCTAATTCTGTGAAGAAAGTTAGTGGTAGCTTGATGGGGATAGCAGTGAATCTATAAATTACTTTGGGCAGTATGACTGTTTTCAGGATATTGATTCTTCGTATCCATGAGCATTGAATGTTTTTTCCATTTGTTTGTGTCCTCTCTTATTTCCTTGAGAAGTGGTTTGTAGTTCTCCTCAAAGAGGTCCTTCACATCCCTTGTAAGTTTTATGCCTAGGTTATTTTATTCTCTTTGTAGCAACTGTGAATTGGAGATCACTCATTATTTGGCTCTCTATTTGCTATGATTGGTGTATAGGAATGCTTGAGAGTTTTGCACATTGATTTTGTATCCTGAGATTTTGCTGAAGTTGCTTAAAAAGATTTTGGGCTGTGATGATGGGGTTTTCTAAATATACAATCATGTCATCTTCAAACAGAGACAATTTGACTTCCTCTTTTCCTATTTGAATACTCTTCATTTGTTTATCTTGCCTGATTGCCCTGGCCAGAACTTCCAATATTGTGTTGAATAGGAGTGGTGAGAGAGGGCATCCTTGTCTTGTGCTGGTTGTCAAGGGGAATGCTTCCAGCTTTTGCCCATTCAGTGTGATATTGGCTGTGGGTTTGTAATAAATAGCTCTTATTATTTTGAGACACATTCCATAAATACCTAGTTTATTAAGAATTTTTAGCATGAAGGGGTGTTGAATTTTATCAAAGGCCGTTTTTGCATCTATTGAGATGATCATGTGGTTTTTGTCATTGGTTCTGTTTATGTGGTGGATTACATTTAATCATTTGGATGTGTTGTACTAGTCCTGTATCCCAGTAATGAAGCTGACTTGATCATGGTGGATAAGCTTTTTCATGATCTGCTGGATTCGGTTTGCCAGTATTTTATTGAGAATTTTTACATCTATGCTCATCAGGGATATTGGCCTGAAATTTTCTTTTTTTGTTGTGTCTCTACCAGGTTTTGGTATCAGGATAATACGTATAAAATTAGTTATATGTATAAAATGAGTTAGCAAGGAGTCCCTCTTTTTCTATTGTTTTGAATAGTTTCACAAGGAATGGTACCAGCTCCTCTTTGTATCTCTGGTAGAATTCAAACGTGAATCTGTCTGATCTTGGGCTTTTTTTGGTTTATAGGCTATTGATGACTGCCTCAATTTCAGAACTTGTTATTGTTCTATTCAGGGATTTGACTTTTTACTAGTTTAGTCTTGGGATGGTGTAAGTGTTCAGGAATTTATCCATTTCTTCTAGATTTTCTAGTTTATTTGTGTAAAGGTGATTATAGTACTCTCTGATGGTAGTTTGTATTTCTGTGGGATCAGTGATAATATCCCCTTTATCATTTTTTATTGTGTCTATTTGACTATTCTCTCTTTTGTTCTTTATTAATCTGTCTAGCAGTCTACCCATTTTGTTTATCTTTTCAAAAAACCAACTCCTGGATTAATTGATTTTTTGAAGGGCTTTTCATGTCTCTATCTCCTTCAGCTCTGCTCTGATCTTAGTTATTTCTTGTCTTTTGTTAGCTTTTGAATTTGTTTGCTCTAGCTTCTCTAGTTCTTTTCATTATGATGTTAGGGTGTCAATTTTATATCTTTCCCGCTTTCTCTTTTGGGCATTTACTGCTATAAATTTCCCTCTACACTCTGCTTTAAGTGTGTCCCAGAGATTCTGGTACATTGTGTCTTTGTTCTCACTGGTTTCAAAGTACATCTTTATTCCTGCCTTAATTTCTTTATTTACTCAGTAGTTATTTAGAAGCAGGTTGTTCAGTTTCCATTTGGTTTTGTGGTTTTGAGTGAGTTTCTTAATCCTGAGTTCTAATTGGATTGCACTGTGGTCTGAGAGACTCTTATGATTTTTGTTCTTTTGCATTTGCCGAGGAGTGTTTTACTTACAATTATGTGTTCAGTTTTACAATAAGTGCAATGTGGTGCTGAGAAGAATGTATATTCTGTTGATTTGGGGTGGAGAGTTCTGTAGATGTCTATTAGGTCTGCTTGGTCCAGAGCTGAGTTCAAGTCCTGAATCTTATTTTTAATTTTCTGTTTCATTGATCTGTATAATATTGACAGTGGAAGGCAGCTATGCTCACCACTATACCACCAACGCGCTGTTTGTATATTTTTTCTTCCTTTTCTTCTTTATTTCTAGAAGTGTTTTAATTGTAAAATATAAATTATGACTGTTAAAAAAATCATTTCCCTGTTTTGATTACTATTATGGCTGATTACAAAATGTTTTTTTTTTGAAATTTCAAAAAAAAAAAATATTGACAGTAGAGTGTTAAAGTCGCCCACTATTATTGTGTGGGAGTCTAAGTCTCTTTGTAGGTCTCTAAGAACTTGCTTTATGAATCTGGGGATAGTTAGCTCTTCCTGTTGCATTGATACTTTTAGTGTTATTTAATACCCTTCTATGTGTTTGTTTTATCTTTATTGGTATAAAATCTGTTTGTCTTTTTTTATCTTTGTTGGTATAAAATCTGTTTGTCTTTTTTTATCTTTGTTGGTATAAAGAATTGCAACACTTGCTTTTTTTTTTTTTTTTTTTTTTTTTTTTTTTTTTTT
>PVKP010009938.1:0-20023 GCA_004027715.1 Plecturocebus donacophilus | reverse complement strand
GAAAGTGGTGGGGAAAATGGAACCAAGTTGGAAAACACACTTCAGGATATTAGCCAGGAGAACTTCCTCAACCTAGCAAGATAGGCCAACATTCAAATTCAGGAAGTACAAAGAACACTACAAAGATACTCCTCAAGACAAGCAACCCAAGACATATAATCCTCAGAATCAGCAAGGTTGAAATGAAGGAAAAGGGCAGCCAGAGAGCAAGGTTGGGTTACCCATAAAGGAAAGCCCATCAGACTAACAGCAGATCTCTCTGCAGAAACCCTACAAGCTAATAGAGAACGGGGGCCAATATTCAACATTCTTAAAGACAAGAATTTTCAACCCAGAATTTCATATTCAGCCAAGCTAAGCTTCATAAATAAAAGAGAAATGAAATCCTTTGCAGACAAGCAAGTGCTAAGAGATTTTGTCACCACCAGGCCCACTTTATGGGAGCTCCTGAAGGAAGCCCTACAATTGAAAAGGAAAAACCGGTACTAGCCACTGCAAAAACATACCAAATTGTAAAGACTATCAACACTATGAAGAAACTGTATCAACTAACCAGCAAAATAACCAGCTAGCATCATAATGACAGGATCAAATTCACACATAACAGTATTAATCTTAAATGGGACACTTGACTTTAAAAAAATTCTACAATTATTTTATTTTACTACATGGGCTGCTGAGACAGAAATATATTTATCACTTAGCACTTGAATGCCTTCTTATGTGTGAATTACTGGGCAACATGCCAAAAGAAAGATAAGTTGGTAAGTTATACCTGGGTTGAAGGCAGGTAGAGCGTACAGAGGAGAAAATCTGTTCAGTTGTTCAATGTGTGAGTGCACTTCTAGTTGCCTAGGCAAAATATATAAATGTAGTCACAGCCAGCCTAAGCAGGGTGACTGCAAAAGAGGTTATTACACTGTCATTTAAAAATAAAATTTAATAAGTTATTTTCAACATTAGTTGAAAACATTCATAAATTTAATGAATCATCTAATTAAATACTGTATATGCAAGAGAATGGAGCAGATTGAGAAAAATCTTTAAGAGAGTTATTTTTATGTTAAATTGTAATTAGTAAGTAATGTTTCAAAAACAAAACCCGCTTGAATTTTATGAAGCTTTTTTTCTAAACCAGGAAATGTTCTTTCATAAACCATCCCTCATTTTCAGGAATTACATGTTTATTTTTGCTTTTGGTTGTAAGTAGTCAGCTAAATGACAATTTACATCAGTCTCTTTTTTGTCAGTCTAAGCAGGCCTAATTTCATGCAGAATGATTATACATTTATATTGTCAATTACTCTGTTGTGTTATGATGCCAAAATTATTCTAGGTTAGAAGATGCTACCATGAGAAAAAAACTGCATTTTTGTTATCAGGAAGTGATATCTGGTTTCATCTATAATTTCTCCTAATATGTTTTTGGTATTGTTTGGTAAGCTTATCTTTTACCCCTTTTGGGGATCTAATAATGAGATACATAAGTTGATATGTCAGCTAGCTTTCAGCTCAATATTTAACGTGAAATAGAAAACTCAATTTGAAATTTGACAGGTAATTTTCTGTATAAGTTCATGAAGTCCAAGTTTGGAAGTATATAATCTATAGCAGCCTGGATTTGAAATACAGCTCCTTACCCTTCACTTAAAGACCCTATTAGTTACTTTGAAATTTTGGTAACCATTGAACATCCAATACCATCTTTCCAAGTAGCAAGCAAACTATGGCACAAATAGTCAAATAGCTCCAAGAGCTTGAGAGAGTTAATTTAGTTCAAATGAAAGTGTTTCAGATTTCTAAAGGCAGAAATTGTCAGTTAAATTGTTTAGCTACATAATAATATTTTTTATGTATTCAGCTAGGTGGTGATGTGTACAGAAATCATTGTTGAATTATTCCTTTCACCATTTTTGTATTTGTTAACTAACAAATCCATCTCCTTGATGTTAATGGATATAATAATTTCTTGTAAAACTTGAATTCAGTAATAAGTTGAATTCAGCAATAAGTTGAATTCAGTAATATAACAAAGCCAGACAACAAAAACGTATTATCCACATGCTTTCATCTAGGATGTGTCATTATCCCCCATATTCTCAAAGAGTGAAGTATTTATTTAGGTCCACAGAATTTTGCTTATAAAATAACATTAGATCACTTTCCTTCCTGTACTAGCCTGAGGCTACAACTCAATTTCACTCATTTTCTTACATTGATTAATATATATCAGCTGGACAAGGGTAAACTTTATTCGTCTCCTAATTCAGCTATTCCTCAGTTTCTCCTAAATTCCCCCAGCATCTGTATTATTCCTAAGGGGAAAAAACATGTTAAAGATGAAAAATTTATTTGGAAGATGAGAATAATGGCCTGAAATATACCATAGAAAATTCTTATACACAGTCTAAGTCTGACAAAGAAAATCATTGAACTTTGCTTTCACCTTCCAGAGTAAAATGTGGCTCTGAAAACCTAAAGGAATAAAAGAGAGGGAGCTAATTTATCCAGCTCTGTCTAACCGAAAATAGGAAAAGAAACATAGAAGAAAATCTGATTAATAAGAACTTTCAATAAAGAATTTCAAGGGGCCACAAAACCTGCAGATGCTGTTCTTAATCAAATATATGGCAACTTTAGTATGTAATAATGTAAAGTAAAATGTATTTATACATATAGATGTTGCATTGGATTGCAACTCAAAAGCAGAAAAAATACTCTATTGCTGCACAATAATGCCTATATAGACATAAAAATACTCAAGCATTATTTGCTGGAAGATGTACAGAAGTTAGAATATGAGAATATATAAAGCAGTTACCTTGCACTAATTAGGCTCACACATGAATATCTACTTGACTTTCAGAAAATTTGCAGGCAAAGAGAACTAAGGCATAAGTGTCAATTAATCAATGTGAAATGTGACAACATATTTCAAAGAACTTTATAAATGTAAGTTGCCATAGAAATGCAATTTGTTGTTATTGATTTGTATTTAGCATGTGGTAGATCAATTTATGAAACATCAAATAAGCATACATTTACATTTATATATGTGTATACATGCACAAACACACATACATAAATACATGTATTTTTTTCTTAGATACAAAAGAAACTGTTAATATTTTAGAAGAACACTCAGGTAAAAATCTGTGTGCCTTAAAAATGCAGCATAATCTGTAAGGGCACAGAAGAATATGGGATAGGGGAGGGAATATAAAATGCTTTAATTTTATGGTAATATTTATTTCTTCAGCTAGGTGATGTGTACACAGATAATTACTGTATTATTTCTTTGACTAGCTTGTTATTTTTTTAATGAATAGATACAATTATTTTAAAGTTAAAGAATAATCCATTCTAAATGTTTGCATATATTTGTGAGAAAAAAACTAAAAAAGAAAAACATCTAATTGCTCAACTACAGAACAAAATATGCACACATACTTTTACATATGCATGAATACACACACAGACACACAGACACATACACACACACACACAATCTGCAGCATAGTCTAATGAGATCAGAAACTTTAAAATTCTGTTTATGGCTCCACTACATCTGAGATGCTTGATTTTATACAAATGACCTAAGTTAGCTGAAGTTCAGTCACTTGCCCAAAGGTGGGATTTTTAACACCTAGAGAGGCCACTGTGAGAATACTGTAATGGGGACAGAAGCAATCTATGATTGATAATCCCTATACCATAGTCAAATGTTATGAATTAGCAGTAAGTGTAATATGTGTTGAAGTTAGGATGAAAATCCTGCTTGCCTATTTAGTCATTATGTTGAATACCTTTGTATCCTGAAATGGAATTAGAACTTACATACATACACATATAAGGAAAAAAAATATTTCTTGTTTGAAATGGTCTTATCTTTCAAGATAATGCCTTCTATGAGTGTGGGTAGGAGGGTGGGCACAACAGTGATGACCTGTGTTTAAGAATTGAGTATGAGGGTATATACCGAAATCAGATGCTGAAGTCAAACTGGAGGGAGGCAAGACTCAATCTATGAATCACATATTTTACTAAATTTGATTAAATTCTCATTTTATGTTTTCTCATATTTTACGCACATTTCTAATCTTTAAAATATGCAGGGTCATATATTGTGCATTTTAGAGATGAATTCAGGAAAACACAAGTATAAAGTAAAGTTGAGGAACATCTACAACTTCTCCAACTTCGGCCACCACCACTTTTGGCACAGTATAGTGCAATAGCCTTCCAAGTGCTCGCCCTGCTTTTGTCTTTTCCCCTACCGTTTTCTACACAGTGGCCAGACAGAGTTATCTAAAGTAGTGTTTCTTAAACTATGTTCCCTACTCATCGATACCAAAGTCACCGAAGATACCTTACTAAATATTGCAGATCATCAAACTCCGTATCAGAGCAACTGTTTTCATAGGTCTGAGGTAGAATCTAAGAATATGTGTTTTAGTGATACCCTACATGACTTCGATATCACTGACAACTAAAACAACTAAGGTAGGAGGTATATCACAATGCCATTCCCCTGCTCCAAACCTTCCAAGTCGCTTCCACTCTCATTCTTGAAAGGCCAAAAGAGACATCGTGGTTGACGAGGCTCTTCTTGACCCATCTGATGCCATCTTTTACCAAACAATACTCTACCTTGCTTACTGCCTCAACCATTGTGGCCTTCTTGCTCTTCTTAAACTGCTACTGCCACAATGCCTTTGCACTTACTTTTTGCTTTGTTGGAAATGTTCCTTTTCTTCTATGTTCCAAAGCTCATCCCTTTGCTCTTTTCAGGTCCTGGATCAAAGATCACTTCATCTCAGAGAGGCCTTCCTTGACTACCCAATACTGACTAGAATCTCCTTCCCTGTCTTTATTATTATTCATATAAAGTACTATTACACAACATATACTTGCTTGTCTTCTCTCACTTCAGTTCAGGCTCTGTGACAGAAGAAATACACCCTGTTTGTTATCGACATCACCTAGAGCAGTGTTTAGTGCCTAATAGGCCACTAATAAACATTTGTGAAGTAATTTAAAAATCTGAAGCTTTACTCTTTCAGCTGTTTCCTACTCCTTGCATGCTCTCTCCCTCCTTTTTCTTTCTTTCTTGCAATCTCCTTCCTCCTCCTGTATTCTTCCTTCATCCGGCATTCTCCTTCCTTTCTTTAGATGATATCCTACCCTTCTATCCTCTCTGGTATGCACTTTTCCTCAATTCTACATATTTTCTCTATCATGTACTCTCCTTCGTTCCCTTCCTCTTGTATTATCCATCTATCATGCAACCTCTCTCTTCTCTTTCATTCTTGCAATCTCTCTTCCCTTACACTTTGTCAAAATTTTTAATTTCCTCCTTCCTCCCTCTCACCAGTATTCTCTCTCCAAGGTAGTTGATCTCAGCATAGGTGTTTCTGTCTCCTACCCTGTCTGAAGACATTTCTCATTCTCACAACTAGGAAGAATACTGTTACTTAAATCAATTGGATCAAAATTAGAGATTCTGCTCTATATCTTACAATGTGTTCAGACACTCCCCAAAAGCAAAGAAAAATCTGGAGCAAAATGTCAAGAGTGCTGAATTAAGACAACCTGAATTTCAGATTACCGCTCCACGCTAAACTTTTCTGTCCCCACACATTTCTAACAATCTCCATCAGGAGAAAGAAAAAAAATTCCCCTCTTGATGAACACATTGACAAACAACAGAATATAGAAACAAAGAAGTCACAATATTAGTATTAGAAAATATTTCAAATCACATGTAAGATGTCCTGTTTCAACACTGAGGTTACAAATTTTAGTTATGTTTCTTAATACCCAGCCATTAAAATGTTACCACTGGGTTTTAATAAACACTGGAGAATCTTCATAGTGGAAAAACTGAAAGGAAATAGTATAACAAAAGGTTAACGATGTTTAATTCTGAATTATAAGATTACATATGATTTGGGGATTTTGCTTGCTTCATACTTTTCTGTTTTCCAAAGATGCTACCATGACAATAGGTCATTATCAACATTATAACTATTAAGCATCTATTAAGATATCAATAAAATTCTGTGAACAACAAAAGCCTTTAAAATCAGAAACCAAGGTATCAGTATGAAAAAGACATCTTAAAATTTTTCATGTAAAACTTGGAAAAGAAGAAAGAAGCACCTTTGATATGATAACTTTGTCTTTTATTCTGAATCAACTAGTGGTTTCTTTTAACTAAGAAAAACATGTATATATGTGTATGTATATATATATATAAACTAAAAGCTAATTTTTAAGCTCTGAAAGATGGAGAAATTTGAACATATTAACTTTATAGATTTCCAAAGTCAGATCAATTTGCAAGCAGTGTCAAAATGAGCATCTTAAAGCCTGTCATCTTAAAACATACAAAAAGTAGAAAAACACTTTTAGCGTATCAATTTGACTTTTATCCCAAACCAATCAGCATTGTCAAAATCCTAAAGTCAGACCAAGAATTGGATCTGTAGTAGGTTTTGTAAGTTATGATGTACTTAAGAATTGTTAAATCTCTAGATGCTGTGAGAAATTTGAGCATACTGACTTCAAAGTTTTCCAAGGTTAGCCCAATTTGCAATTTTAGTATCAAGAATTCTCACAATTAGACATGAACTCACTAAAACAAAATACATTAGGGTTATATCTAATTACAGGTCACAGATAAACAAACATTTAGGTCAAAAAGCACTGCTTTCTGCTAAAGGTATTTTAAAACAGTGTTCTCTCCTATCCTTTTGATTTTAATATCTTTGAGAGCCTCGGAAAGATTTTAACCTTTATGAGGAAGCTGAGGATTTCAGGATAGTAAGAAATCCTCATCATTTTATATAAAATAAATGTCAAGTTGTATAAGGACACATCTTGTTGGTTTACACCATTTATTGTAATCAATTTAATATCACTTCCAGTGTGCCACAGCACTGCATAAACAATATGATAATTGGAATTCCTCTGCTCCTTGAATTAGTAAGGAAATTACAGTGCATATCAATCATGCATAATGAGTCTGAAGCATGGCTTGATTACATTTCATTTGCATAAGAATTTTCTATAATTTTAAAAAACTGATCACTTTAATTCAGAATGTATTTAAATGCCAGACAACCTCTGCTCTCCTCTTGAAATGCAAAGCAATCTTCTTACATAATACAAAAATGCTAATCAAATTTTTAAAGCAGAACCTGTCTTGTTAATGAGTTTTCACTTTTCTACATGCTGTCAAATCTCATTACACTGTCACCTTTTTGGGTTCACAATTGGAGTACACATTGATGTGGCTCAATTCTAATTGTAGCATTATGTTGCTGCATTTACAAAGGAAACATCTTTAAATAATTATTGGAATGTTCAATTTGAAGGGTAACTTCCTCTCTTTGCATTCTGTAGTTTGTAAAACCCCTATTATTTCCATCAATATTGAGGCAAATGTAGTCTCTGATAAGCCAAAACTCTAAAGCATAAAAATGAAACGAGCAAGACACAGCAGACTAATAAATATAGATTTTGGAGTTAAATTATAGTGATGTAGAATGCAGTAATAAAAAGAGCTTATTAAATATAACTATTTAGAAATATAATCTATTAGGGAATTATTACATTAAAATAATTACTAATAAAATGTTTCAGAGGATAGTCAATTTTTTGATTTCATATGTTTATTTCCTAGAGTAGTCAACAATTTTAAAAGTGAAAGGATTTTAAAGATTTTGAAGCATGTGAAACATGCTTAAATCTTTTAGAAGAACATTTCTAAGAGTACACCTTAGAAATCAAGATAAGGTATAGGACAAGTGACTTATTTTTAAAACATACCATGTACTATGTAAATTTTTTTTAATGTTTAGTGGGATAAAAAGAATCTGCTATATGAGAGAAGCCAGCAACAAACTGGTGGAAAAAAAAATTGAATTTAATTGCACAATAAACTCTTAGAAAATTCACCTACCAATACATTGGCTAGAAATAACATTTACTAATAGATCTTATTACTACATATTAAATTTTCTATTCTTTGCAAGGAAAAAATATATATTGTTCATTATGGTAACCTGTTCTTAAATTTTAATTTCTAGCTTTTGTGAGTAAATAGTAGGTGTACATATTTATAGGTTACATGAGATATTTTGATACAGGTGTGCAATGTGCAATACATGATAATCACATCAAGGTAAAAAAGTATCCTGTATTTATCCTATGTGTTACTAACAATCCAATTCTACTTTTTTTTTTCAAATAGTACATTTTGAAATGTACTATTAAGTTATTTTTGACTATAGTCACCCTGTTGTGCCAGCAAATACTAGATCTTATTCATAGTAACTTTTATTCCTCTAGAGGAACTGAAAATTTTCCATGGAGAAAAATCAGCATGGTAAAAGAGTTTATTGAATCATTGTGAGGCATGCTTCCATCAGTAAATTCTTGCTTTAGAATCTATCATGGAGGGAGGTACAGCAAGATGGCAGAATGGAAAGTTCCACCAGTCACCCAGTTCCCCCCCAAAATCACCAAGTTAACAACTATCTACATAGGACAAAATATTTCCATGAGAACCAAAAATCAGGTGAGCACCCACAGTACATGGTTTTAACTTCATATGGCTAAAAGAGGCACTGAAGAGGCAAGAAAAACAGTCCTGAATCACCAATACTGCCCCTCCTCCTACAGCCAGCAGCCACAGCGTGGTGCTGAGAGCATCTCTGGGAACTGGGGTAGGAAGAACACAGTAACTGTGAGGCTACAAACTCAGTGTTGTCCTGTTAGAGCAGAAAGAAAAACCAGAACAAACAGCTGATGCCTGCCCACAGATGGAGCATTTAAAGAAGTTTCAGCCAGAGGGGTTCACTCATCCCAGGGGTCCCAACTAGAGTGACTGCAAACATCATCACCAAGGGCCCAAGTGTTCTTGGTCTCTAAGTAAACTTGAAAGACATCCTATACAATGCTGGCATCACTCCTCCCATAACCCCACAGTGCACAGCTAATGGCTCCAAAAGAGATCACTTTCTTCTGTCTGAGGACTAAAGAGGGAAGAATGGGAGAGCTTTTTCTTGCATCTTGGACAACAGCCAGCCACAGCATAATAGGGAACTATAGGCCAGATAAAAGAGACCCATGTTCCAGGCCCTAGCTCCCAGAAAACATTCCTAGACACACCCTGGGCCAAAAGAAGACCCACTTCCTTGAAGAAAACAACCTAGTGCTGGTAGCACTTATAACCTACGAACTGAAGAGCCTTGTGGTACTGAATAATGATCAGTGATACCCAAATACTACATTAAGGGCCTTGGTGAGCTTCTGAGATTTGCTGGCTTCAGCTGTGGTGACTATGATACAAAGCTTGTGCTTCAGCAAAGCAGAAAGAAAAGCAAAGAGGACTTTGTCTTGCACCTTAGGTAACAACACTGCCAGAAGGGGTTATAGTACTAAGCAGATTCTTCGGGTCCCCCATTCCAGGACTTAACTATGGATGGTATTCTGGGCCTACATTTGGCAAGAAGGGAGTTCACTGTTCTAACATGTGAGTCCCAGGCCAATTAGCATTCACCACAAGCTGACTTAAGAGACTTTAGGCCTTAAAGGAACATTGGTGATAGTCTGGTAGTACTCCTCAAGGCCAAGGGTGGAGAATGAATGGGGAAAAACTGAATTTTGTAATATGAGTGCCAGTTCAGCTGCAATACCAGGTAGACTTCTAAGGTTTTTGACTATACTATCTCCCGCATGTAACATCTGGACTCACCCAAGGCCCAGGAGACCTCATCACCCTGATGGGAGGGACACATGTCTGAGTGGATTTGTTACTCAATGACTGTAGAACCCCAGGGCCTTGAGCAAACATAGGGTGTAGCCAAGGAGTGGTTACAGCACAACTTGGGTTAGACTCAGTGCTGTGCTGGATTCAGGTCTTACCCAGCACAGTCATAGTGGTGGTGGCAACAGCAGTGCTTGATTACTCTACCCTCAGCCTTTGTTGGCTCAGAACAGAGAAAAAGACTATATTTAGGAGAAAGTAATAAAAGAGAATAAGAAATCCTGCCTGGTAATCCAGAGAATAAGAAACCCTCCCTGGTAATCTTGGTAATTCTCCCAGATTTTGTCCAAGACCATCAAAATTGTACCTTTACAAGCCTACAAGAACCACAGCAGTACTGGATTTTAGGTGTCCCTTAAAACAGAAACAGCTTAGATTACAACGCCTAAGTCCTTTCAAATAACTGAAAACCTTCCAAAAAAGGATAGCTACAAATAAGGACAGAGAGTGAAGACAACAATAATTACCTAACTCTTCAATGCCCAGACAGTGAATAAAATCCAGTAGCAACTATACCATCCAGGAAAACATTATCTTAACAAATGAAGTAAATAACACACCAGGAACCAATCCTGGAGAAATAGAGGTATGTGACCTTTCAGACAAAAAATCAAAAACAACTGTCCTGCAGAAACTCAGCAATATTCAAGATAACACATAAAAGAAATTTTATGATTTTATTAATTTATGAAAGAGATTGAAATAATGGAAAAAAATCAAGCATAAATTCTGCAAAAATTTAACTGGCACACTGAAGAATGTATCAGAGCTCTTTAACAGCAGAATGAATCCACTCAAGGAAAGACTCAGTGAGCTTGAGGACAGGCTATTTGAAAATACATAGTCAGAGGAGACAGAAGAAAAAAAAAAAACATTAAAACAATGAAGCATACCTCCAAGATCTAGAAAATATCCTCAAAGGGGCAAATCTAATAGTTGTTGGCCTTAAAAGTAGGTAAAGAAAGAGATAGGAGTTGAAAGTTTATTCAAATAAATAATAAAGAACTTCCCAGACCTAGAGAAATATATCAATATCAAAGAAGAAGAAGGTTACAGAACACAAAGAAGATTTAACCCAAAGAAGACTAACTTAAGGCATTTTATAAAGGATCCTAAAATAGGCAAGAGAAAAGAAACAACAGACAATGAATCTCCAATACATCTAGCAGACGAATTTTAACTGGAAACCTTACAGGTCAAGAGAGAGTAGCATAAAAAATTTAAAATGCTGAAGAAAAAAATTTATAATTGCCTTGAAATAGTATATCTCCTGAAAATATCCCTCAAACATGAAGGAGAAATACTTTCCCAGGTAAACAAAAGGTGAAGGATTTCATTAATACCAGACGTCCTACAAGAAATGCTAAAGATAGTACATCAAACAAAGAGAAAAGGACATTAATCAGCAATAATCACCTGAGTTTGCAACCTTAATGGTAATAGGAAATACACAGAAAAACAGAATATTTTATCATGGTAACTGTGATGTGTAAAGTACTCTTACACTAAATAGAAAGATTAAATGATGAACTAATCAAATATAATAACTACTAGAACATTCCAAACATAGTCAGTACATTTTCTTATAAATAGTAACAACAAAAGGTAAAATAACAGTGGGCTGAAGTTAAGGTGAGGTTTATTAGTTTTCCTTTTGCTTGCTTTTTGTTTATATAAAAAGCATTAAGTTGTTATCAGGTTAAAATAATGGATTATAAGTTAAAATTTGCATACCTTATGGGAACCTCAAATCAAAAAACAGACAATGGATATGCAATAAATAAAAAGCAAGAAAATAAATCATATCACCAGACAAAATTACTTTCATAAGAGAAAGACAGGAATGAAAGAAATAAGAAAGAAAAGACCACAAAACAACCAGAAAGCAAATAACAAAATTACAGGAGTAAGTTCTTACTTATCAATAATAATATTAATTGTAAATTGACTAAATGCGCCAATCAAAAGACAAAGACTGGCTGAGTGAATGAAAAAAATACATTGATCTCTTCTTTAGAAGGATCACAGTTCACCTATAAAGGCACACATAGACTGAAAATAACAGGGTGGAAAAATTCCATACCAATGAAAAACAAAAAAAAGCAGGAGTCATTATACTTCTATCAGACATAATAGATTTGAAGACAAAAATGTACATGAAGAGACAAACGTCACTCTATAATGACAAAAGTGTCAATTCAATACGTATAGTAATCAGTCAGCTAGTAAGGAATAGGGTAATATTAGTTGAGGATGTTACTACATGATCATACAAATGTATATTTGTTTAGTGGTTGCTTAGAAACTTTAAACAAAATCATTTATTTATTTATATATACATTCACTGGTGTAACATCTATTTGCAATATTAATCACTGAGTTGTGGAAAAACTCCTTATAACTGGCAACCCAAGAAAAAAAGATGTAATGCAGAAAAATCTCTACTAGATTTAGAAAGAGTGAATTCTTTCAGTATCTTCTGATAAATATTAATGTCAAAACAGATTCTTCTGAGAAGATTCATCTTAGGTCATATTAAGCAGTGTTTACTACAAACACAGATCAGAAAAACTTCTCAGGTCTTGAATCTTTCCAAATGAAGAAGGAAGCAATTGCAATGCAGGACAGTAAACAATAATGATAACATTGACTACGTTTTGCTGAATGCCTACTATATGCCAGGTATGGTGATAGAAACTAAGAAACATTCATACCCGCAATCTTCAAACAACTATGGAAAGCAGATCCCATTTTTTCACCATATTATTAAGTAACTTGAATCTCAGAAAGATGAAGTGGCATACCTAAAATCACAATCATGTGATAGTAAAAAGAGTAGCTGGGTGTATTAGTTCATCCTCACACTGCTAATAAATACTTACCCAAGACTGGATAATTTATAAAGGAAAGAGGTTTAACTGACTCACAGTTCAGCATGGCTGGGGAGACCTCAGGAAACTCACAGCAGAAGGGAAAGCACACATCCTTCATCACATGGTGACAGGAAGGAGAAGTGCCAAGCACAAAGGGAAAAGCCTCGTGTAAAACCGTCAGATCTCGGGAGAACTCACTCACTATCATGAGAACAGCAGGTTGGGGGTATAACCACATCCATGATTCAGTTACCTCCCACTGGGTCCTTCCCATGACACCTGGGGATTAGTGGAACTACAATTCGAGATGAGATTTGGGTTGGGATGCAGCCAAACCATATCACTGAGATTCCAACCCAGGAATCTGGATTCAAAAACTAAGGGTTTTAGTCTATATTATCTTCTAGGATACATTAAGGGGTCAGGAAACTGAGACCATTTGGAACTATGAAATAAAAATGCATCATAGTTGAATACCTAGGACTACATTCTTTTCTATAGGGTTTACCTTCTAATTGGCCAATTAGAAGCAAGAACTCAAACCCAAACACTCTGCTTCCAAAAGGCTTTTTTTTTCCTATCTGGTGCTTAGTTGTTGAGCTCCCTAAAAAATGCACAAGATGTTATCTATTTAGAAATATACTTCTAACCTTTAAACTATTAAAATGATTTAATCATTTAAAATGCTTATTTTATTTGTGTACACAAAATTAATTTCTATTCCTTTCAAATAAAACTGTTTATGCATATAAATGCATGTATATTAGTGTTTGCCAAAGATTCTTGAATCAAAGGAAATGTTTATCATTTTCTGTTTTAACACTGTTAAGTTTCAGCAGTGATAGCACGAGAATGCAATAAAATGAAAATAAAATGTAGCCATCTACTTTGTAATTTTGAAACACTTCTCCTTATTTTTAAAATGCAGTTATAAAAAGCATGAATTTAAATCTGCAATATGTGGTATGTATTAGGAACAATACATGTTTGATCATTAAAATGGTATATTTTATAATTCCATTTTGATTTCTATTTTATTATTTATTGCCTATGGTTAGCAAAATGTAATTATGTTATCTCTAGGCAATTGTTCTTGCTTTAAAGAGATGATGAGGTTGCTTTTTGATGCATTCATGTATCTTTGAAATAGCTACCTTATATTCACTCAATCTTGACATCTAGATCACAGTATGTATAATGTAGTGTAATATCATTAGAAGGTCTATAAATAAACGGTTGCTAAAATTATGAAAATTTTTAAAAAAGATAGACAAGAGACCATAGTAGTGGCAGATTTCTGTGACATACTACATTTATTATATATTTTCCTATATTTCATATTATAGATAAATGCATTATAATTTGTTGAATTTCTGTTTTTCTTTTCAGTAGGTATAAGAAACAATATATTTAATTACAGTCAATGTCTCCTTTTATGTTTCATTATTTTTCTGCCTAATTTATCATTTTATCTTTCTCATTACTACTTTCTGTTCACTTTAGATTACAGATGTCGAAACTGTGACTTCTGCAGTGTCCTCTGATAAATATTAATATAAAAAAATTCCTCAGCAGGTCCACCTTAGGTTATATTGATTAGTATTTATTATATCAAACTATCTTATTAAATTGATATTTAACAGCAAACTATTTTTTGATTATGTTCTATTAGGACTGATTTAAAACAAAAACATAACTCTGATGTTAGGATAATTTGATGGTCTCCTGCTGTTTCCATAGATTTATGGTCATTTTCTCTAATGAAATTTTCTGTATTGAAAAAAAAAACATATATTTTTTTCTAGTGGGTATTTATGCTACAAGGTGAGGGATTTGCTTTGCATTTTCAAATAATGTTGAAATAAAATGTAGAAGCAAAGATAAAATATAAATATAGAATAACACACAAATACATTATTTAAGAAAAATAATATTCATTCTCAATGATCATGATAGCTTTATAGACATATAATCAAATGTGTTTCCTGGTTCTGCTTTTAGTTAGTTGAGTGACTGTGGGTGAGCCACTTCCCTGTTTCTAGACCTCTTTTTTGTTATCTGAAACATAAAGATCTTGGCTTTCATAATCACTAATGCTCTCACCATTTGTGCATTTTATTTGGTGACTTAATCTCAACCTCTATAGGTGGACTGGAACAGAAAAACAAAGAAGACACAGCTTTCAATGTAGAACAGGTTCCAAAAATATTTGTTGAATGAAATAACAATATGTGTTGAAAATTGAGTGGTCAGCCCAAGTACCCTGCTCAGAATAAATTTTGCCTTGGATGCTTCTGGGTACAGCACACCCATTAGTGTTTACATTAGTTACTGGTGACCAAGTGCTCACGATTTCTCATTACTTATCATGTGACATGGTTTGCCCTAACCATAATGAGGCCTGTCTCCTTCCCTTAAGCCACCTCACATGAAAGCAAGCTCCACAACGGATAATGTTTTCTCTTAAGAGAAGTATTGTTGAAGCACTCTGATATTGCCAAACTGTCCAACCTCAGCACTAGCCCTTCCTACAAAGTTTTTATGGGCCCTATTACCACTCCCTACAAGAAAAATGCCCTTCTCTGTTTAATTTTGATATACTTGCAGACCCTGACATTGCAGTTTTCTCTCAATTCTAAGAGTCATTCATAATATGGTCTCTATTTACATCCAGATTTGATGTGATTTGATACTGGGCAGGTAAGCTGATTTTTGCAGCTGTATCATCTTGCCTATGTGATAATTTAGATTTCTTTATTGTGGCTTTTACATCCTGATCTCACTGAAAGTCTGTTTTGAATATTTTGTCTTCCTTATGGACAAATATATGAACGGAGTCTATACCATATGGTCGTTTCAGTATCTCTAAAATGTGAACATTTCTGAAGCATTCTTCTCACATGATCCTTTAACTTTTGTTTTTCAGAACCTGTTTGCTCATTCTTTTCATTTGGTTCCTATAATTTGAATATATGTATCTAGGACTTTCTTTTAAATTTTTCTTTTTTTAACTATTCCATTTTTTCCTTCAGTCACTTCCATGGCTTAAGGATACTTGTAAATATATATTTCCCATCCCAAAACAATATATTTATTTCTATTTTCCCATCTGTCAGGATTTTATAGTTGTAGGGCTTCTTTGTGGTTTAGTTGCAGACTGTGGGACAGTGAGAAGCTTCAGACGAATTAGTTGATCCTGTGAGAAAACAATGTGCCTAAAATGGGATTGGTTGAGAACTTCTAATTGAGAATTAACCTCCCTTTGGTGTTCCCAGAAATTTATTTAACTGAGTGCTGTGATTCTTGGTCACTAATCAACAAAGAAAGGCTCTTAGTAGCCCAAGCCTCATTATAAAACATAGCTGTTATCATTTGGTTTACCTGTCTTCATTTTCATTTTATCTGGTTTTGCATATCCTTACTATCACAATGTAGCTGTGTCAGTATGTTCACCAACCAAGTATGTGGCCACTAGGTAAACATTTTCTAATTTAATTCTATTTAAACTAATGATGATTTTTTTTTAATAAGAGAAAGAAATATTTTAAAGAAAGTGTAAAAGCATATGTGAGAGAAATATAACAAAATAAAAATAATATTAAATAATATAGGGGAGACTGAATAAATATAGAAGGATTCTCAGTATAACGGGTGATAGAATGTGAGTTAATAAAGAAACATAATGCAAGGAATGAGAAAATAAAAAATAAGAAAAAGCATAATCTGCAATATTATAAGAAAGTAAGAATAAGTAAAAGCAATAAGCCTGAAAAAACAAATATATAAATATGAGACGTAGAAAAAGTCAATATGCAAAAATAATATGAAATAAAATTTAATGTGGAAGGGATGAGACACTAAAATGAAATTTGATAATTAAAAACAATAAAAGAATAAGAGAAATGTAGAGAAGTGCTGAAAATGTAAGATTAAAAATGAAAATATCAAAGTATAAAAACATTTATGCAGAAAAAGTAAGAAAATAAGTAGAGTATGAAATAAACTAAGGGGCCATGGTAAAGAGAAAATAAGAGTGTGAGATAATATCAGAATGGGGACAAGGATGAGAAAATAGCATGGGTGAGAAATGAGACAAAAATAAAAGAATGAGAAACATGAGGAATTGAGAGATTAAAGAAGAGAATGAGAACACAGACACATGAGAACACTTTTTTGAGTTCTCTCATGTTTAAACTGAGAATGGGAAAACTAATTCAGGTGGCTTCGGGAACAAACTCAGGGGCACCAACCAAAGGGGGCAGAAGAGGGTACAGTGGGGGACAAGAACTGAGCTGCTGCTGGGCCAGTTCCGAGGCATCCTTGAACCGGGTAGAACAGACATGTGGACAGGGTGCTACAGAGGCTCCAGAATACCAGGAAGGAAGAGAGTGGGCAGAGTGAAGCAAAGCAGAGCAAAATTTGCCACTGCTCTGGAGTCTGGGATTTTAGCTTAGCGAAGGTGGGGGAGGGTGGGTCGTGGGGACATGAAGCTGCATACTTATTTATATTTTGACTGTAAGGTTTACATTTGCTATAATTTGCTAACTTCTGGAGTCTGGCAATTTGAGCAGTAGGGCTCTATTGTAATTTCTTTACCTTTACCTTGCAGTTGAATTGTTTGCTATATTTCAGCTAATTGATAAGCAAAAAGGCTTTCTACTTTGTAAACCCCTATCTAGCCTCATTGCTTCCTGTAATAAAGTGAGAAGCATGGTTGTAACATAGACAGGCTTCTTTTGAACACTCTGGGACTCCTGTTACCAGAGAGAAACACTTCCTTTCAGTGCAAATGGGCTCTACAAACTCAAGATTTATTAAGGCTATCAAAATTGAAAAGGAAAAAACAAGTCATGTTTAAGAGAAACCTGAAGACTGTAGCAAAAAAACCTGGTAGAACTGATAAACAAAGGTAGTAAAGTTGCAAAATACAAAATCAACATACAAAAATCTATAAAAAGCAAACAATCTGAAAAAGAAATCAGGAATGCAATTTCATTTAAACAGCTATAAAAATATTTTTAAAATAAAGAGGTAAAATATATCTGTACTGGGAACCAGAAAACACTGATAAAAATAATTGAAGAAGACACACACACATACACACACACACACACACACAAATATATCCCATGCTCATAGATTTGAAGAAGTAATATTGTGAAAATTTCCATAGAACCCAAAGTTATCTACAGATTCAATTAAATCCCCATCAAAATACCAATATCTTTCTTCTAAGAAATAGAAAATTGCATTCTTAAAATGCATGTGCAATCATGAAAGATCCAAAATAGCCAAAGTAGTCTTGACCAAAAAGATTAAAGCTGCAGTCATCAGACCACCAGATTTCAAAATATAACAAAAAACTACAGTAACTAAAACAGCATGGTACTGGTGTAAAAACAGACACATAGACTACCGGAAAAGAATGGAAAATTCAGAAATAAATCTGTGTGTTTACAGCCAATTGATTTTTGACAAAGGCACCAAAAATATTCATCAAGGAAAAAATAGTTTATTTAATAAATGGTGCTAGAAAACTGGATATCTATATGCAGAAGAATGAAACTACAACCCCTCTTTTGACCTTATGAAAAAATCAACACAAAATGGACTAATCACTTGAAACTATGGAACCACAAGACTTGAAACTTGAACTACAAACTACAAAACTTGAAACTATGGAATTAGCAGAAGAAAACATTTGGGAAATGCTTCAGGACAATGATCAGGGCAAAGTGTTTTTGGGTAAAACCTCAAAAGAATAGGCAACAAAAGTAAAAACAGACAGATGGATTTATATCACGATAAGACGCTTCTGTGCAGCAAAAGAAACAACAGAATGAACAGACAGCCTACAGAATGAGAAAACGTATTTGCAAACTCTAGGTCGAACAAGGAACTAATATTGGGAATATCCAAGACACTCAAACAACCACAAAAAAATAAACCAATTGAAAAAATATGCAAATGATTTGAATAAACATATCTCAAAAGAAGACACACAAATGACCAATAAGTACAATAAAACCAATGCTCAATATCACTAATCATCAGAAAAATGCAAATCAAAACCACAATGAAATAGCATCTCACCCTAGTTAAAACGGCTATTTTCAATAACATGAAAAATTACAGATTCTGGTGAGTGTGCGACCCCCGGTTGTGGGACCCCAACCCACGGAGGCAGGCACCCAGTAGACACGAGGCAGGACGCATGGTGGCCGGTACTGACTTTATTGGGATCTCCGGGCGACTCAGGCGGGCAGGGAGGAATCGCGCACGCTTTCTTTGTTCAGTTGGCTTTATAGGGGCAGAGGGCCTGGGGCGGTGGGAGAGCAGAGGAGGCGGGTGGTGATTGGTTAGGTGGTTGCTAGGCGGAAGGGAGCTGGAGTTCCTTCAGCCGGGGTCATTGTGCTGAGTTACATAAGGGAGTTAAGCACTTTCCATGTGGACTCCTTGCGGGGGAAGGGCTTTCCTTATCAGGAGTCGGGCTCTTTCCACATGGCTGGGGGATGGGGCCAGAAATTCCCCTACCAGACAGTGAGGACGTGTAGAAAGGAGACGGTTTATACACTGCTGGTGGAAATGTAAAATTAATACAGCCACTATGTAAAAATTGTATACAAGTCCTTAAAAAAACTAAAAATAGAACTACTACATGATCCAACAATCCCACTGCTGGATAAATATTTTTAAAAAATCAGTATCTCTAAAAGATATCTGCACACTCAAGTTTATTGCAGCACTATCCATGATAGTTGAGATGCGAAATCAACCTAAGTGCCCATCAATGGATAAATAGTTATGTAAAATGTGAGACATTTTATATTTAATTTTGAAAAGGAATTAATACACAGAATATATACATATATTTATATATATTATACAAATATTTTTTATTTAATATACATTTATATATTATATAACATCAAATATAAATATATGTTTATATTATTTATATTTATATATTACTTTATATATTTAACACATATATATTTATATGATATAAATATTTATAATTTATAATTTATAATTTATATGATATAAATTTATTTATATTTATTTATAATTATAAATTTATTTATAATATATATTAATTTATTTAACACATATATATTTATATGATATAAATATTTATAATTTATAATTTATATGATATAAATATTTATATCATATAAATATATACATATATATATTTGGTCTATTCTTGAAAATGGTCCATGAATTAAGAAAATAAATGTGTATTCTGTAGCTCTTGGATAAAATGTGTATTCTGTAGCTCTTGGATAAAACTATTAGCTCTATTTGATACACA
>PVKP010009937.1:0-66355 GCA_004027715.1 Plecturocebus donacophilus | reverse complement strand
TGACCAGAGTGAGCAGTGAGCTAGAAGAAGACTTAGCATCACCAGAGTGAGGGCAGTGAGCTAGAAGAAGACTTAGCATGACCAGAGTGAGGGCAGTGAGCTAGAAGAAGACTTAGCATGACCAGAGTGAGCAGTGAGCTAGAATCAATGGGCTGAGAGGAGGCAACGCCCACTGATCAGAAGTGAGCACATCACCCGCCTCCTTCTCCACCCTCGGAGGCAGCAATGGATGGCAGCCAGGCCTTTTCCTAGTACTTCTCAATTGCACATTCTTCCAAGTCCAAGTGATGCCATCATTAGGAAGAGTGGGCGTTGGAAGAAACAGCAAAAGGTTCTTGTGTCTATGTTGATTTGAAATTAATTAAATTCGTATCCACTTCATCCTCTGGCAGGCCCAGCAGACTCACTCAGGGGCTGCTTCTCTTGGGAAACATGAGTGCCATTCAGGTTTAGGATTCATTGTCACTGTAAACAAAACAAAACATGAAAACACACACACATACAAACACAAACAGTAATATATTTTTAAGACGCTAAAGAGAGTTGGTCTCTCCATTGTGGAGGTGACTGAAGAGATCACAACTGTCAGGAAGCCAGTGGTGTCCAGTTTACAATTTCCGAAACGAAGGTCAGTCTTAATTTTATATTTGATCCCTGAGGAAGAAAATCCATGAAATCCAAAAAATAATCCCCAGCTCTCGTTCCTCATAGCCCTCCCCAGTGCTGATGCAGAGAGAACCAGATGGAGTTGGGGGTACCCCGTTTAATAAATCTAATCCCGTTCTCTATGAATACATGCCAAATTGCCTTTTTCTAAAACAGTTTTTCCACGTGCTGTTTTCTCTCAACAGTTTGTGGTCCTGGCATGCCTTCAATAGCCCATTTTGTCCATACCTACAAAGGATCTGGAGGGGCCTTCTCAGTGTTATTTAGAATTCAAACATCAGGCATCTTGGGGTGTGAGCAGACATAAATGAGAAACATGGTATTTGAACACAACCACGCTGTTGGCTAATTTGTGCTTTTGCTTCTAACTTGGCTGTCTTTGCCAAGTATCTGGCTCCACAGCTTTTTCCTGGTGGGCCCATAGCTCCACCAAGTCTCCTGGAAGACAGGCAGCACTGCCCTTCCTCGACCTTCTCTTTTCAGATCTGTACTCCCTTCACTCACATCCTAGCAGGTCTCTATTTGAAGTGACCTCTGCTTCCAAGGAAGTGCGTGAATGATAATAAACAAGAGATCTGGTATCTCCTGAGCTCATAGGTGTGTCGAGTCTGCAATAGGTGATATTCTTCTGACTCCTACTTCAGTGCTGTCCTGCTCAGTGAAACTCCATGTGTTTCTAAAAGGACTTCGGAGCAACTCAGACACAATGGATAGATAGACAGATAAATAGGTAGATAAGTAGATAATGGATGGGTCTATCCACGAGAGGGCAGGAGACATATATATGTTCATGTGTGGTGTTTGTTCGTTTTAAAGACAGAGGCAGAAGTGATGACAAGGACAGAAGAACAATGGGAAAGGAGGGGGAAGACAGAATTTTATATGAGGAAGGGAAGTGAAAAGAAGTAAAAACTAGTGTGGGTGTGGTGGCTCATACCTGTCATCCCAGCACTTTGGGAGGCTGAGGCAGGAAGATTGCTTGAGTCCAGGAGTTTGAGACCAGCCTGGGCAATACAGTGAGACCCTATCTCTACAAAATTAAAACTTAGCCAAGTGTGATGGTGCACACCTGTAGTCTCAGTTACTCAGGAGGCTGAGGTGGGAGGATTGCTGGAGCCCTAGCATTCAAAGCTGTAGTGAGCTATGATTGCACCACTGCACTCCAGCCTGGGTAAGAGAGACACCCTGTTTCAAAAAATTAAATTAAATTAAATTAAAAAGACAAACTATATCAAAATGTATTTCAAATGAAAGCATGGTTAAAAATTAAGAAATGTTTCATCTGAAGAGTAGATGTGACAACCCCTTTCACTTATGTCACCCTGAATAAGCTTTAAATTGGCCAAGGAGGTTTCACTTCTTGGAATGGGTGGTAGTAAGTGGAAATTGGGTGGTAGTAAGATAATATTTCAAAGATGCAGGAGTCTATCTCTACAGAACATAAGTGTCCGAATTGCATGTTTACTTTTTGTGACTTTATCTTGAAATTTCAGCCACTTGAAGCAGAGTATAACATACAGCTGAACAACAAAGGCAAAGGCCTTTTTTGTCTGCCACATTAATCTTTGTCCAGCTGTTATAATAGAAGTGATTTTTAAAGTTAATTATTTTAAAATTAGTCCATATTCATTGGTTAAAAAATATAAAATGCAAATAAGCCAAACAAAAATACCAATAATCTCACTACATTAACATTTTGGCATTTATTCTCCCAGAGATTTTTCTGCGATAATGATATATATCCTTTTTGTACAAAAATTGGATCATATTTTATATGTTGTTCTGTAATCTGCTTTCTCACACTTATTCACATGTAAACATCTTTCTCTGCTAATAAATATACAATATATGTTTAGTGGCTATATATCATTCCATTGTCTCACTAAATCAAAGAATTTTTTTAGCCACTCCCTTAGTGTTAAACATTTAGGCTACTTCAAATTTTTAATTTTTATTTATTATAAACATTACTACATCTTTGGAAACTTCTAATTGTTATCTTTGCATATATCTCTAGACAAGAAATTGTTAGGTCAAAGTTATACAGTTTTAAAGCTTTAATAGCCCATTGTCAAATTATCCCTCTTTCCTAGACATTTTTACAATTTCTATTCTTCCAACACTGCTCTTTAGGGAAATAACCCTTTCCTCACATCCTCTCCAACATTGAATATTATTATTTTCATTTTTTTGTAAGTCTAATAGGTGAAAATAGTATCATATTTACTGTGACTTTTTTTTATTGCTACAAAGACTAAACCTTTTACAAAGCTTAGTTGGTAAGTTTAATTTCTTCCTTTGCCGAATTACTTATTAAGAGTCTCTGCTTACATTCAAAATGAGACAATAATTATTATTCTTTTTAGATAGGATCTCACAGTGTCACCCAGGCTGGAGTGTAGTGGCCAGATCTCAGCTCACTGCAGCCTCAACCTCTTGGGTTTAAGCAATCCTACCACCTCAACCCCTCTCCCCCCGCACTCCCAGTAGTTGGAACCACAGCTGTGTGCCACCATGCCTGGCTAACTTTTGTGGAGACAGGGTGATGCCATGTTGTCTAGGCTGCTCTTGAACTCCTGGGCTCAAATCGTCCACCTACCTCGGCCTCCCAAAGTGCTGGGATTACAGGTGTGAGCCACCATGCCCAGCCTATTGTGTTTTTTGAAGTACAGAAATGTTGAATTTTTAATGTAGTTAAATGTAGCTTTTTCAAACATGGTTTCTGACTTGTGTGTCATGCTTTCAAACTAATTCCCTCCTTAAAACTATATAATATTTTCCTGTATTTTTTCTGGCTTTTTTTCTTTCTTTTTAACACTCAAACTCAAGTGGAGTCTATTTTAGTATAAAGTATGAGGTCGAACTCTAAATCCCCCCTTCAAATGTTAGTCAGCTGTCTCAAGACTATTTATTAAATAATGCACTTGCTATGAAATGTTAATTCTAATTTGGTTCTGGGTATATACTGTTTTAATTGTCGATCAGGCATGACACGCTCCCTGGGAACTCCTCATCCTTATTCTATCTTACAATTGCACATTTTCCTTCTTTTAGAATTGTCCTGGCTATTTGCACACAGTTATTCTTCCAGATGAAATGTGCATAGGGATTTTTAAGATGACTGGGTTGAATTTAAGACGATCGTTTTTACATTGTTGAGTCTTTCATCAGGAACACAGTATACCTCTCCATTCGTTCAAGTCTTTTATGTGCCACAATAAAAATCTGAACATTTTATATTATCGCCTGCATTTTTTCAGTTAAGTTTATCCCTGGGTAGTTTATGTTTGTGCTGCCTTTATGATATTACCAATATTGGTGTGTGCTAACGAGTGGCTTTTTTAGCATAGCAGATTAGAGTCCTGGGTCAGTTGGCCCGAGTCTGAATCAGGGTTCACTTTCTTGCCCTATGACATTGGGCAAATTAATCTTTCTTCGCCAGAGTGATCTTATCTCATCTCATCTGCAAAACATACATAACTATACCATGAGCTTTATTGTTTTGTAAATAATAAATGAGAAAATGCAGGTGAAATACCATACTCGAGGCCTGACACACAGACACATGAATGAATGTTAATAATCCTTATTTTGCAGGTTTTACAGTAGCCAGTGTTTGTTGGTAAAACACTAGCATGAATATTGTTTCAAATACCCAAAAACTTTCAGCAACCATGTTCCAATACAATCTTTACATTTCTAAGGAGAAGCATTTTGAAGGCTCAGTGTAGGACGCTGTTCATCAACAAGAACTTGTTTAACGTAAAGCAACAAACAGGAAAAGCAGCTCAAGGTATGGTGCCCACTGCCGCAGCTCTGTGGACCATGAGCAATTGACAAGCACTGCCACATAGGATACCAGTTGCCTCACTGTGAGCCATCAGGCCACTCCTAGAGTGTAGCAACCCTTACTGGTGGTGGAACGGACATCGGGCGTGTTGGTAAATCAGCAAGCTGGGACCTGGCCCACCCCTGAGCCTGGAGGTGTTCTCTCCCAAACACTCATTCCTTTATTTAGATATGTTTCCTACTGTCTTTTTGGCTATTTATTATCTCTGTGAAATCATCAAATAAACCTACACATTTCTAACTCTGAAAAATCCTAGAGTTCCCTGTTAAAAAGATCTTAGCAAACTGTCACAGAATTGCAACAAATGAAATGAGTGGTCCCTTTTCAAACCTTCAGTTTGAAAGCAGTTTTAGTAACTTATCTATGATGCTAACGTTAGTGAGCAATTTTTCTAGGAATGTTAGACAGATATTTTAAGAATGTGGGGCAAGTGTGGTGACTCATGCCTGTAATCCTAGTAACTTGGGAGGCGGGGGCATTTGAGCCTCAAGGACCACTTGAGCTTATGAGTTCGAGACCAGCCTGAGGAACATAGTGAGACATTGTCTCTACAAAAAATTTTACAATTAGCTGGGCATGGTGGCTTGTGTCAGTAGTCCCAGCTATTAGGTTGGTGCAAAAGTAATCGTGATTTTTGCCATTAAAAGTAATGGCAAGAACCGTGATTACTTTTGTACCAACCTTATATCTTATATTTGGGGGGCTGAGCTGGTAGGGTTAACTGAGACTGGGAAAGTTGAGGCTGTAGTGAGCTGAGATCACACCACGACACTCTAGCCTGGGCAAAAGAGTGAGGCGTGATCTCAAAAAAAAAAAAAAAAAAAAGAATGTGGAACATCTTTCCCAAAAGTCTGTGTAGTAACAGACTGACAAATGAAACCAAATGAAATTGATTAAAAAGCATCATTGTATTGTTTTCTTTAAGAAGGCATGTAATGGGCATTCTACCAGTTAAATAAAGACAGATGCAACTGCAATACCTTGTTTCATAACTGTACCTTTGTTGCAGTCAGGCTTAGATAAGTCATCTTTGTTCTCCTGACCAGTCTATCTTGTAACAATCCCTTGTTACGACCACAGCTCATGTACTCTGTCTCCAAAGATGGCAATAAACTGTTAAACCTTTCTTGTGTTATGATGTTCTCTAACTCAGTTTTTGGGGGAGTGCAGAGTTCAGTTTAGCACAAAGTCACATAGCAATTCAATCAGGCTCCCTTTCTCTTCATCAAGAGAATGTCCTTTCTCCTTCCTGCAAGAGGCCTGGTCTCAGGTGGAATGATTGAGGTAATGCATCTGGCTAACATCAGCGGCAAGCCTAGTCATGCACATAGATCATGCCCATGTTGTAGACATAATCTGGGCCACTATTCAAGCAATGCTGTGGTTTTTAAAAGTTAGTACATCTTCCCTCGTCCAACACATACATGCAAACACACACATGGGCACATGCATCTGTGTCTTAATAATATTATTTGAGGTTTTCATCTTGCAGGATTATAAATTGTTATTTTGTATCCCTCAAAATATCAAGCTCAGATTTTAGGGAAACTGACATTAACACTTGACTTATAGATGATCCCTGATTTACCATGGTTGGCTTACAATTTTTTGACTTTACAATGAAGCAGAAGCAGTGTGTATTCGCTTCACTCCTTGACTTACAATGAGGCTATCTCTAGATAAACTCATTATAATTTGAAAATATTGTGCATTTTTTACATGATTTTTTTTTTACTTATAGTGTATCTATCAGGACCTAACCCCACTGTAAGTCAAGGAGGATCTATATACTTGTTTTTTTTTGAGACAAAGTCTTCTTTTTGTCCTCCAGGCTGGAGTGCAATGGTGCCATCTCAGCTCACTGCAACCTCCACCGCTCAGGTTCAAGCAATTCTCCTGCTTCACCTTCCCATATAGCTGGGATTACAGGTGCCTGCCACCATGCCCGGCTAATTTTTGTATTTTTTTGTAGAAAAGGGGTTTCATCACATTGGCCAGACTGGGCTCGAACTCCTGACTTCATGTGATCCACCCTCTTTGGCCTCCCAAAGTGCTAGGATTACAGGCATGAGCCACCACGCCCAGCCAGATCTATACACTTTTAAATGACTTTGAGGGACTAAAGGAGAAAAGAGGAAATAAGCCTCAAAACAAAGAAAAAAAAGTGGTCACAATGATTTACTTGAGCAGAGAGGCCAAAAAAATGTTTACACAAAACTGCTGTTTTCTTGCAATTAATGGTTAAGTGCTGCCAATGACCATGCTGCATGATAGACACATTATTCACCAGGTACGTTCCTAGATTAGCCTCCTGGTGGCTGGCTTTCTTGCAGCTGAGTGTTCTTCTTTTTCTAGTTTATAATTTGTCTTTTAATTTATGAAATATCTCTTATTTTAACAAAATAATAAAAGAAAATAAAAATACACCTTTAAAAGAAACTTTTCTCTAGATTGAGTTTTATCAGATACAAACCTGCCATGTGAACTTGAACAAGTCACTTAACCTCTCTGAGTTCTAAGTTTACTCAAATTATTTTATTTTTAACTGATTGTTTTGACATGGTGTAGGCAGTGTCAGGCATATATTAAGTGCTCAATAAATGTCTTTTTAAAAACTACATAAAAAAATTATACTTTCTCAAAAAATGACAAAGAGAAGGGATGAAATAGGAAAAATCCCACACAAAATTCTCTATTACACTAACCTAAATTTTTCTGGAAAAATAGTGAAGTGGCTCATTTTTGTAATGACATTGAGCTCAGAAACATAAATCATAAAATAAACCATAGGTTTATTGTAATATAAGAATGGTATACTGTCACTCTCTCTCAGTTAATTTCTTAGATAATTACATAGGCATCTAGCATATAAAAAATGTGATGTAAATGTCTTGCTATTGTTGTAATCATTACTTTTTAAATTTTTTTGAGACGGAGTCTCACTCTGTCACCCAGGCTGTAGTGCAAGTGTAGTGCCATCTCAGCTCACTGTAACCTCCACCTCCTGGGTTCAAGCGATTCTCCTGCCTCAGCCTCCCGAGTAGCTGGGATTACAGGCATGCATCACCACACCTGGCTAATTTTTTGTATTTTTAGTAGAGACAGGGTTTCACCATGTAGGCCAGGATGGTCTTGATCTCCTGACCTCATGATCTGCCTGCCTTGGCCTCCCAAAGTGCTGGGATTATAGGCGTGAGCCACCACACCCAGCCCTATGACTGTGTTTTCAAAATTATAAATCCACTTTAGCAGAACCAAACCTAATTCTTTCCCTAATCTTTCCCTATGTTGTTGCTCAATGTAAAGTCATCCCTGTGGTCAAGAGACTAAGAGGAAAAAAGACAGGGATTTGGCTAACATTTGCAATTCCTTGTCTGTGATTATTCATCTAAGGTTGCAGAGACAGAAACATCAAGCTTTCAGGAAATTGCCTAACTACAAATCCCTCCGGAAGAAGGAAGAGGCTGGCTAGACTGGAAGAGGCATGATAAAAAGGGACTCTTTCTTGTTTGCACCACTATCTAGTGGCATTTGGGAGGGTATTGTGAGGGTGGGGTTAGACAATAAGGGAGTGTATTTTCTATACAGAAGTTAAAACAATAATAAAACCAACCAAAAGAATCTGTTTTCTGTCATCACCATGTGTTGGCAATGCTTAATGAGGTCAGGGATGAAATTCTCTTCAACTTGAGGGCAGACCCCTCATAGCACCCTCCTCCCACTGACACTATTCCCCAGTGCAGTGCCAGGCACATAGCAGGGATAAAACACGGAGAAGATGCTAAGATAGAAAATAAGACTATGAAAGACTCCCCTGCATGATTCCATTGTTGCTTTTCCTATTGTTTTTATTTTTTAGACATGAAACCATAGTGTCAGCTTCCCATAGTATTTCATACATCTCTCTGGTCCTTATTAAAATCGTGTGCTATCTTTTGGATTCCTTAGCTCAGGAAGAATATTCATCCAATGAGGATGGAGGAAGGTAATAAACAAGGAGGGGCCAATGAGACATGGATAAAGTTCTGAAAGACCTGAGATGATGGACCCTAACAAGAGAAGGTTGAAGAGTTGAAGTCTTTGCTCACAATGTGGAATATATTAAGTGTAAGATGATTGTCAGATTGACTTCCTTTTCCCAGAAGTATGGTGGACTTAGGTTCTGTGGACTTAATATATAACAGAGGTTCTATGTCAGGGATATCTTTCTAGCATCAAGGAAAGTAAAACCCTGTAAATGAATTCCAGAAGTCTTCATTTATCAGGAGAACGGAGAAGTGTGTTTTCCACTAAATTCAATTTTTAATGGCTGTCACATACTTTGTGAAGCATTAAATTCACTTGTATACTACTTCAATGACAGAGAAAGAATCACACACAAGGTAAAAGTCAATGGGAAACTTTGGGTGATAATGGTGTCTATGTAGGTTTATTGATCACAACAAATGTATCAGTCTGATAGGGGACATTGATTATGGGGGAGGCTGTGCATGTGGGAGGGCAAAGGGCATATGGGAACTCTATTTTCTGCTCAATTTTGCTGTGAACCTAAAACTGCCCTAAAAATAATCTTTTAAGACGCCAGTGTGGGAGGGGGAAGAACTATTGCCACTGCATAAAAATAATTAGTTTCACTTGCATGGTGCTTTAAAACTTAGCTACTGCCAGGCACGGTGTCTCATGCCTGGAATCCCAAAACTTTGGGAAGCTGAGGCGGGTAGATCACCTGAGGTCAGGAGTTTAAGACCAACCTGACCAATGTGGTGAAACCCTGTCTCTACTAAAAATACAAAATTAGCTGGGTGTGGTGGTGGGTGCCAGTAATGCCAGCTACTTGGGAGGCTAAGGCAGGAGAACTGCTTGAACCCAGGAGGTGGAGGTTGCAGTGAGCTAAGATCTCGCCGTTGCACCCCAGCATGGGTAACAAGAGTGAAACTGTCTCAAAAATAAAAAGAAAAATAAAACCTAGCTAGTGGTTTCATTCTCTTATATCATCCTGTGAAACTAGAAGAACAGATGTTCTTATTTCCATTTTTCAAGACAGAAATTAAAACTCAAAGAGCTAAAGTGACTTGTTTTAGTCTAAAGAACAAACAAGTGTTCCAATTAGGTCTGAAAATGAGTCTTCTAAGCCCAATGATCCACAAATGCACTTTCCACTTGTATCTCTAACAATTCACAAGCTTTTAGAGAAAAAAGAAATCTTATTCTTGTCCCAGGGTAGATACTCAAAATAAACATTTTATGGATTATCAATATAATTAAAACATTAGGATAGAAAAAAGAAATATATATAAAATGATGACAGAAAAGAAAGATTATCCAAACTATAAGGTGCTAATATCCTTTTAAAAACTCCAGACTGGGCTAGGCACGGTGGCTCATTCCTGCAATCCCAACACTTTGGGAGGCCAAGGGAGGAGGAGTGCTTGAGCCCAAAACTTTGAAAGCATCCTGGGCAACATAAGAAGACTCCGTGTCCGCAATAAAGTAAAAGAAAATTAGCCAGGCATGGTGGACAAACCTGTGGTTCCAACTACTTGGGAGGCTAAGTTGGGAGAATCGTTAGGCCCAGGAGGTTGAGGCTGCAGTGAGCCATGATCATACACTGCACTCCAGCCTAGACAACAGAACGAGACTCTGTCTCAAAACAAAACACCAAAAAACTCCAGAGTGATAAGTGGACTATTCTGAAATCACCAACATTAATGGGTCTATGCCAGCAATGAAGGAGAACTGAAAGTCTCATAGTAGATCAAACAAATTCCCGGTTTTCCAGGATTGGTAGGTCCAGAGAGAAATCATTAGGGAACACTGGGACAAAAATAATGCTTCATCCACCAAAATGGGTGTGTCTGGGTCTTAGGATACAGGCTTCTTAGCCCAAAAGGCAGTGAGTTTCCACACATCAGTTTTAACTTCCTAATAATTATACTAGTCATAACCAGTGCTTGTTGAGCACTTACTTTATGCTGAGCTTTGGTCTAAATGCACTGTACTTTTCTTAGATTTTTTAGCAAATAAAAAATTAACTTTGCAATATCATAATAACCTTTGAAGTAATCAGAAAATGCCCATTGGCACAAAGATCTGGGATTTGCCATTCTTGGTTCTCGAATGCTGGTGCTGGCGTCACTGAGAGGGCGTAAAGTGAAGGCCTGGCAGTCATCCTGTGAATGCCAGACAGCTCTGGACCCACAGAGGAATGTAGACATTTCCTTTTAAAACAATAATTTAATATAAAGTAGTTATATAAAGGCTCTAGCTCATTTTCTCATTATTTCAAAAATCTGATTTTTTTTTTTAAGACAGAGTTTTGCTTTTGTTGTCCAGACTGGAGTGCAATGGTGCAATCTCGGCTCACTGCAACCCCCACCTCCTTCCTCCCAGGTTCAAACAATTCTCCTGCCTCAGCCTTCCAAGTAGCTGGGATTAGAGGCACCTGACACCATGTCTGGCTAATTTTTGTATTTTTAGTAGAGTAAACTTTGTATTTTTAGTTTCACCATGTTGGCCAGGCTGGTCTTGAACTCCTGACCTCAGGTGATCCACTCGCCTCGGCTTCCCAAAGTGTTGGAGTTACACGTATGAGCCAACATGCCTGGCCAAAAATCTGATTATTATTATTATGAGCTGGAGTCTCACTCTGTCTCCCAGGCTGGTGTGCAGTGGTACAATCTCAGCTCACTGCAACCTCCGCCTCCCAGGTTCAAGCAATTACCTGCCTCAGCCTCCTGAGAAGCTGGGATTACAGGCACCCACCACCAGGCCTGGGTAAGTTTTGTATTTTTAGTAGAGACAGGGTTTCACCATCTTGGCCAAGCTGGTCTTGAACTCCTGACCTCGTGATCCACCCGCCTCGACCTCCCAAAGTGCTGAGATTATAGGCGTGAACCACCAATCCCGGCCCAAAAGTCAAATTTTTAAGAAGCTTTCACTGCCATACAATTCTGTAATGTTAAGCTTCTTCCATGCTGCCAACAATTTCAAAGAGCAAAAGGTAGGTATGTAAAAACCACTGAAGGTGGTTTTTGGCATGCTGAGGGTGCTCATCAGTGATAGAGCAAGATATTTAAGATATTTATGGAGTTTTAGTGGTGATCTCAGCCCCATACCAGATATAGTTACATATTTCCAGGTAAGGTCAAAACATGGGGAAAATATTCCTTTGTAATACTCCCCCTGGCATTTTGTTTTCCTCCACCTGCTTGTTAATATCTAGAATCAATCTCTCTCTCTCTCCCCTTTTTAGAGACAGAGTCTTGCTCTTACTCATTGCCCAGGCTAGAATGCAATGGTACAATCATAGCTCACTACCAGCCTGGACTCCTGGGTTCAAGCAATCCTCTCACCTGAGCCTCTCAAGTAGCTAGGACTACAAGCAAGCGCCACCAAGCATGGCCTGGAATCTCCTTTAAATAGGATAGAATCCTTTCTGAATAGGCAAAGAATCTTAACATGGAAATACCTAGGGCAGTGATATTGACCTAAATCTACAATAGGTATAGACTTTGGCATCAGAGCTGAGGTTTGTCTGAGTAAGACTGTGGTGGTATGATGTGAGGAGACATTTAGGATGGTGAATTGTTAGGTAAGATTTAGGGAGAAGATGTAGAAAAAGGGTCCAAAGATAAACATCTGACTGCCCCAGCCCCTGACTAATAATCAGTATTCCCTTGCAATGCTCAGGCTTCAGGGATTGTCCAATGATGAATGATTGCAGTGTGGAAGCATTTAAGATGACTGGCACCAGACCTCTGGTGAATATGGGGGGAGAGTATTTATCCTGCCTGCAGGTTTATTCCATTTATTCCAACAGAAGTGTAATATCTCAGGCATGGGCTCAAGTTCTCTTCTCTCTGGGTATCCATGAGTGATCGCTGCCAACAGCTTGATACCTTCAAGATCACAGCTGAGCTCTGCAGAGCAAGTCCCCAACCTGCTGAATCATCAATTCTTTTTCCTGAGAACATGTCCCATGTCCTGACAAAACAATTCTCTAATCAAAACACCCCAAACGTGGTCATTTCTATCCTCACTAAAGAAAACATAATTTAAATGAGCTTGTGGAGTACTAAACTATACCCAAACCCCAATGCGCTAAAATTTTCTATCAAGCAGAGCCACCTAGTGGTAAAAATGGAACATTTTTTAAAATTCCCATTTATTTTCTCACTCTAGTTTATAGTTACCCACTTTAAGACTGTCACCTCCATCTGTTTTCCTTACTAAACATCTATTTATCCAAGGTAAACAAACCTATGGTTTGTCATAATTGGAAAGTTTTATGACTAAAACAGAGGCCAAGGCAATAGTGTCTCTTTAGAAGGGCAAGAAAATGTCAAAACTAATTTATTTCTAAAGATAAAGAGCCCTAGGATATTTACTTCGTAGCCTTCTATTTTCTGTAACTCACAGCACCTTTTCTCACACTATGCACATATACACCCATGTAAATAGTCGCATACAATTTATAGGAATGGAGAAGGCAAGCCAAAAGTATTCCATCGTGGTTCCCGATCCCCTTCCTGCCAGATGCATACAATCTGTGGTAGAAATGAGAAGTACCTTGGGTTGTGATTTGATTCCTTTTCTTCCTTCAAGGTAGGTAAACCTTCATAGTCAGCTAGGACAAAATAAAAGCAAACTTATTGTTAGTTACTGAAATACTATTTTCTATCTGCAAACCTGATACAGTTGAATATCATAGTTCTCTGATCTGTGTGGTTACATTGCAAAAATGGCCTCATCAAGGAGTGATAGCGGTGAAAAGATTAATGATGGCAAAGCCCTTGAAATGGAGAAAGCACTAATAACACAGATACAAAACTTCAACGTGCCTCTGCCCCTGGAAAGGACACAGTTCATCACTGCTTGGTTATTCTGTCCTTGTGACACCCCAGTGCTCCAGAAGCTAGAATCTGCATGCCTCAGGATAGACACTGGAGTAAGATGACTTCGCCTGAGGTTCTGATGTGTCCGCAGAATGATTTCCATCAGATTGCATAGTAGAAAAGAATTGGGTAACATGGGAAAACAACCAATCTTTGTACGGTCATAAGTTCTTTTCTATTACACCACTCATTATTTTTAAGGGCAAAAAAGTTATTTGAGTCTATCACCTATGTGTCAAAATAACTCGGCTCTAGTTGTCAAACAGAAATGCCTTTTCCAGTTTTCTGGTTTTAGTGAGTATGACAGGATCATGATTTTATATTACACAAAATCTCTAGCACAAAAATGTAATACAACAACATAGTAAGAAGAGATTGCCTTTATGTGGTGAATTTTTTTCTTCTACTTTTTTTTTTTTGCATTTGTCAAGTTCTACTATGTATGCATATTACTTTTAGCAACTGAAAACAACAAAATGAGATTCCTGATTTCAATGACCTGCCCCGTCTTCAAACAGAATGGCTTTACAGAGCCATTCTTTCCTCAATACGAAAATCTGTTAGAAATTGTACAAGTTATCTGAGTGGTTCTTTCTTGAAATCATATCTTGATAAGCCTCTGGTAGTAATAATTCTTATAGCCAGTCTCTGAATTTTAGAATTCTACTGTACAGTGTTGAATTTGACAGACCCTAGAGTATTTTTAAAAGATAAATGGTAAAAAATACAAATTATATGATAATGCTGGGGTTTATTAATTTAATCTAAGTAGTAAAAATAATTAATTTTTAAAAGAAATTGAAAAAAAGAAAGAAACAGCTGCCATCATTTTAAAGTTCCATTATTGATTTACTAAAAAATAAGGAACATACACTTCCATTACTGCCAGAAATGAATTGGAAATTTTTATATGGGGTACGCATATCACCATCTATATGAGCAATGTCCAACAGGGCATTCTAAAGTGATAGAAATGTTCTAGATTCACACCATTCACTTAGTAGCCATTGGCTACTAAACCCTCAGTATGTGGCTACTTAAGCTTAATTTTTAATTTTATTTAGTTTAAATTAATTTAAATTAAATAGCCATATTTGGTGAGTATCTATTATGTCAGGCAGCACAGATCTATGGATACTATGTTTGATAAAGTTTAACATCCAGAGTCAGTTCAAAATTATAGATCTCTAAATTCTGTAAAGTATAAGGTAATGCCAGATGCTAACTTTTTCCAGATAATTTGGTCTCAGAGATTTCCTTTCTTGAATAAAAGACCATTTCTGCTTCAAAAAGACCATTTCAACAACTTGTACAGAAATAAAAACAAGTGGCAACAATTAAGCTGAATATTTAAGTATTGTCAGACCAAGTTTTTTATCTGTATGCACCAGATCCAATGTGGGATTGGGCTCTGTCTCACTCCAGGATTTATTGAGATATTTATAAAGCTGTTGCAGCTTTCTGTTACTAGAGATGAAAGAAGAAACAACTTTAGGTTACCACATACCATTTCTATTCATGCTGTTCATCCACTTATCAAGCTCTTCCATTTCAATTTCCATAACGGAGGGTGTATCTTCCTCAAAAATAGGGCTAGAAATAGAGAGCAAAAGGCTTGTTGGACAGAAATGTAAAATGTGCCTAATTTCATTTGGAAAGAGACTAGGATGTTGAACCTGAGGACGATGAAGTTGATTTAGTGCCCTGTGCTCTAAGGAAGCCTGGAGGCTTGCCCTTTTCCAGACAATCAAACTTTACTAGGAAGAGAGGCTACCATAAAAACAAACATCCATCCATCACTAGTCCAAAAGTGGGGTGCCCACAGGCCCAGCAAGTGGACTAAAAAGGGAACCCAGGAGACTGCTCCCCTCAAGGTGCAAAGTCAAATCTGCAAGCCTCCCAGGGTGAGGCCCTTCCGGGGAGTTACCACATTTAGCATTTTAACCTTGCTTAATTTCACTTCCTCTTCCTTGGGGTTTTTGATCAGTGCCCCAGGTCAAGAGGCCACTGTCAACAGGCTGCAGTTATCACCTGTCCCTTCAATTCCCAGGCTTTTCTCTCTTGGAGAAATGGAGTCCGTTGCTTTAAGAAATTCACTGCCCTCACTTGCAGAAGCTCAAAGTGCACAGTCAGGGAACAGAGCCCCTGGTTAGTGGAGATGGGCTGGGGAAGGAGGGACCACCAGCTCTGAAAGCTGCTTAGGCGGTACACTGTGCAGAGGAAGCGGCAAAGTTTCTAAACCAGGAGGCTGCTTGGAAGATGGGGAGGGTATGGCATCACCCCAGAACACACTTCTGGGTGGAGGCTTGTTTTTTCTCCCCCACTCTCTCCTCTCCCTTCCTCCTGCTCCTCCCACTCTTCCCTTCTTCCTCCTCTCTCTCCTATCCCTGGGGTTCTTGCTGTGCAAACTTCTGCTTCTACCAGGGCTCTCCTGCTCAATACCAGCTTAAGTATCTTTCCTGGTGATAAAATTTCTAATCAGAATAAATGAACCGACATCCTTGAAATGCAGCCAGGGATAAAATATTTACTATGCACTTGAAATTGGTAGCAGTCAGGATTTTTTTTCTGAAAGTAGGACATCGAAATAAAGCAGATGTCACGCTGTCCTTGCCCAGCAGATCACACTCACATGCTGGATAGGGTTTGCGGATGCTGGCACATCCTCCCTTCCCTGCCAGTGATCTCCTGCCCGGCCTGGGAAGTAGGAGAGCCCACAAAGTGTCAGAACCAAAACAACTGGAAAGCCAGCTGCCCACCAGTCTCCTTTCGCCCTGTTGCTGTTCACACCCCATTTGGATCAGAAGCAGCAGGGAAAACTTACACTTTCAAGTTTTCACTTCCCAGTTCATCTGAAAAGAAATGAACATAAAGGTCATGTTAGCTTTGTTCTTCTGTAACAACTTTTAATTTCAACCATAGCTGAAGCCTCCTTTACAAAGAGAGCAAAATGACACTAAGTAACATTTTTAAAGGAGCGATCATTAACTTAGAGTCAAACAAGTGCAGATTGCCATATTGAAACGAGGTCCTAATCCGTGTGAAATATGCTTTCTTTCAGATGTGGTTGGTCTGCTGAGAATGCTCACTTCAGATCAGATGTTCATCTGTCTTTATTTTTTACACCCATGGGAAGAAGAAAACAGTGGTAAGGGAGGGCAAGGGAGGGTGAAACAGAGAGCTTGCTCCTCTGCCCCCTTCAGTAAAATGTCCCAGATCTAAAGGTTGCTGCTTTATCTCCTGTGACACGCCATGCTGATCACTGTGACACCGTGCTTTAGTCCTGGTGGAGGATGTGGGCTCTTCCATCAAGGGCTCCCCTTGGAATTTTTCTTTTACCCCTGCTCTTTGAATGGCTGGATCCCTCACATCCTCAGGGTCCCAGCTTCTTTCCTCAGGGAGGCCTTCCCCACCCCCTCTATATAAAGCAGGGCCCATCTTTCCTGCTGCTCCCCAGCTCAGCTCCTTGCTTGCATCCTTCATAGAATTGGCCACAATTTCTCATTGGTCAATTCATCTGTTTGATTTTTTTTTTCTCTCTGTCTCTCTTACTAGACCATAAGTCCAAAGGGGCAGGGATTGTCTCTGCCTTATTCATCGTAGTATCACCCCAGCTCTGAGCCAGCTAGCACAGTACCTGGTAAATGCCCGGTCAATATCAGTGGAATAAATGATTAGATGTTAACCTCAATTGTTCAGCACTAGGGTTCAATACATGTCCAGCCTTTTGGACTTAGCATAATGAAACTTCCAACAAGCTTGCTTTTAATTGCTGTTGGTTGAGGTGAGAGTCAGGTAACTGTTTACAAAATGGCTCTAATGCACATCAGACTCTGAATGAACAAGTGGTGAGAACTGGAGCCTGATGTCCTGATGAAGCCCTGTTTCATTTGGCAGGAGAACCAACACATCCAGAGAAATGAGGCAATGATATTGAGTGGATAGCATAGGCCTGCTGCACTTTTTATGATGTGAAAACTATTGAAAAGCAAACCACTTTGTAGGAGTCCACCAAATCGTCAGAGGTTTCTGATCCTTGGCAATCAGAGGCCTCCTTTTGTCTGTCCTGGAGAAACACAGGTCCTCAGAGAGGGAACGCAACCAGCAGACACCTGGAACTGAGTTCCTGGCAGCAGTGAGCTGGTGTAATTTCCTGTGGGTTGGCAAGCTTGAATGGCATTGCTAATCCAGGAAAGCTGGGCACAGATGTAAGTTTCATGCCATCACTGCTTGCCTTCCAGGAGCTGCAGGCTACGTCCTCCTACCCTCCAGTAGATGTAAAGCTTCTTGCAGATGCCTGACTCCTCAGAAACTTAGATGAGGGAAAGGAGAATACACACACACACACACACACACACACACACACACACACACACACACACACACCACAAATACACACTTTCTATCTAAAATGTACAGGTTATTTCCTTAAGGAATCTTATTATAAATAAAGCTTCTACGCAATTGAACATCCCTACAGGTGATCCAGAAAGATCCTCCTGTTTTGTCACTCCCTCCTCTTCCCTCTCCTTTCTTCCCTGCTGAATAACCCCCCCAACTAATTTCCCAGAGAGCAAGTGGCTGCATGGCCTCACCGTCGTGGGCATGGATTTATCTTTATAATCTGGGTTTCCCACAGGCTTCAGGGTGAGCAAAAGCTAGCCTGCATGCAGATGATGGAAAAGTTTTAAAAGCCATTACAGAAGTGCTCCCGATGCACCAAATGTGAAGCTCCTGTAATCAGTATTACAACAGAGCAAAAAGCCTTCAGTGGCCTCATCTTTGCTGCTCCATGGCTATTACCCCTGCTCTGGCCACCATGGCAACAGAAAAACATCTGGGAGAGCACACAAAGAGCAGAGCATTAAACCAGGAGGAAGACCAATTACTTGTCCTCGGCAATCAGCCCCTGCCCGCTCCACTCCACCTGGCCTCTATCTATTTATGAATAGCCACCTACTCCCTTTGCAACCGGAGGCAAATGCAGCTCTTACACAGCCCCATCTCAAACGCCCTATTCCATCTTCCGTCCAACAGTCCTTCCATTTCATCTCCTCCGACCCACTTTGTTCTCCTCCTTCAGTTCCTACATGACCCTCACCCAGCCTGGCAGTACCCTCCTCTCAGATCCTCTCCCCTGTGCATTCAATAGTGGGATTGTCTGGTGGAGGCTAGGGGAGGGCAGGAGCTACAGGAGCCTCTGGCTCCCTTTTCTTGTTTCCATGCTGAGCATTGAGCGAGAGAAAGAGTCCCTTTCCGGAAGATTTACTAAGCAAGCCAGGCATCATGTAGCCACAGTCTGTTTAAAGTGGTGGTTTATGGCCAGCTGTTTTCCCTGCAGCTCTTTCAGAGAGACCTCGCACATCAAGACACTGCAAATGTAATGCCTGGAGGGCTAGGAAGAATGATAGCACAACATCACGTTACTACATAATGTTTCCCTTTCCCTGGACATGAAATGGACAAACCCAAAGGAAAAAGTAATTTCCAGCTGGATGAAATGTTCTAAAAGCTTTGGCCAAATCTTCTCCAGTTGACATATTTAAAGACTTATTTCCCGGTGTAGTATAACAGACCAGGCTCTATCAAAGTGGGGAAAGAACCAGTATGTCTACTTCTAACTTTCCTGGGGGCCATCACGAGTACAGGTATCCATGCCTTCCCATAAAGTATTTCCTTGGGAGCTTTCCAAGCAAAATGCTGGTCTGACCTTCCATGATAATTGTATTTTACCTTAAAAAAAATCAAATTTTGTTAATGTAAATATTCTGCTTTTATTAACTTTCAGCATTCAGTTTTTCTGAAAAGATATCCATCTTTAAGCAGCTAGTGATCATGTCTGTATTAAAGCATTGGCTGGTAAGAGAAAAAAATTCAAATAAAATTCTCTATCAAAAACTTTTGTGATAAGCCAATTGCTTTGAAATTCTGTTTTCTCTGTTGTGTTTTTTAAAGTGAGGCATATTTAAGATAAAAACAATGTGCCAATTCGTAGTAAGGATATTGTACAAATTTGACTTTACTCCTGAGAGTAGATGTCCTTTTAAAAACATCCTAACATTCTTTAATGAACTCATTTATTCAACAAACATGTACAAGCAGCTAGTGTGTGTTGGGCTAGGCACTGAGTTAGGTAAAGGGATGATAATACGCTAGCACTTAGCACTTATACCAGGTACTGATTTTTTTCTAAGAGATTTACCTATATAAACCATTTAATTCTCACAACTCTATGAGATAGGTATTGAATTTGCCCATTTTACACATGAGGAAACTGAATCAGAGAGTCACAGTGCCAGCAAGTACAAGCCAGCCAAGCAGTGTGTGTGGTAAGTCTGCACTCTCAACCTCAATGCCACATCGTCACACAAGACAAATAAGACAAGCTCTTGGTTCTCTTGGGCCTTAACAACAACATAAACCAGAAAGAAAACAAGGAAAAGAAGAAAGAAGAGAAAAGAAAAGAAAGGGGAGGGGAGGGGAGGGGAGAGAAGGGGAGGGAAGAGGGGAGGGAGGGAGGGAGGGAGGCAGACAAGTTACCAACTTACGACAAACGTAAATGCTGTGAACAACAGTGTGAACAAAGTTTTCTGAGCACAGAAGAGGTGGTAATTTATTTTACCTGGGGAGGGATTATTCAAGTCTTCTTAAAAACTGGGCCCTCGCAGGGGAGTGCAGTGGCTCACATCCGTGATCCCAGTGCTTTGGGAGGCTGAGGTGGGAGGATCACTTGAGCCCAGGAGTTTGAGACTTGCCTGAGAAATATAGCAAGACTCTGTCTCTACAAAACATTTTTAAAAAATACAAAAAAACTACCCAGGCATGGTGGCACAGGCCTGTAGTACCAGCTACTCCGGAGGCTGAGGTGGGAGGCTCGATTGAGCCCAGGAGTTTGAGATTGCAGTGAGCTATGATTGTGCCGCTGCACTCTAGCCCGGGCAACGGAGCGAGGCCCTATCTCCTAAATAAAACAAAAACAGACCTAGGCCCTGGAAAATGGGGTGGCAGTGTGCCAAGCAGACGAAGGAAATTCCAGACAGAAGAAATAGTATCAACCAGGCCTGGAGGCATCCTGAAAGTCAAGTCTGTTCTGGGAACAGCAAATACTTCAAGTGTGGTTACAGTGGAGGATACATGGGCCATGTCTGAGGTTGAGGCTGGCTCTCGCTTGTAAATGGCTTTTGAACCATGAGACTTTCACAGAGAAATTCAATGAAAAATCAATATCTGGACTTGGAGCCTAAGAGACTCACCACGTGAGTGTATACCTCCAACATCCCCATCCCTTGACTCCATTAGGCAAAACCAGCAGTGGGGCCATGTTTGGGGAAGGAAATGATGACTTTCCCTGAATTTGAAAAAATGTAAAAAGCTCAGTGTTTTGTTTTTGTTTTTGTTTTTTGTTTTGTTTTTTTAAAGGTTAGAAAGAAGCCTCCATATGACCATGTTATTAGGAAATCCTGAAATTTCAAGCAGTGGAGAAACATGTGTATTTCCTACTTCCTTGAAATCTATTATATCAGCCTCTGCCGTGAAAGGAAATATTCTTCGGGTCTTCTTCCCCAGCTCGCATTGGCCTCATCTGCTGGCTATGAAAGGTTCCTCTAGCACAAGGACAGTGAGAGAGACATGTGGGACAAGGGCATGGCCCCAAAGCCAGAGGTGCCCTGTAGTGGGTGTGAGGGACATAAAGTGAGTTTTGCATACATGTATGACTATGTATCTTATTAGAGAAGTTCCTATCCTTTAAGTAACTTTTTGGAAAGACGAGAAAGGTTTCAACTTAAAAATCTAATCAGAGTGAGTTTTACAAGCACAAGTCAAAAGTATCCAAGTCTGCTTTGGATCTAGAACTACCCTGAATCCTTGCACCTGATGCTTCCTGAATCAGAACTGAATACTCTCAAAGTGGGTCTCTGACTGAGGGCATTTTCTATCTAATTGGTTTTCAGATTGATGTTAGCAATCTTTAGACGGTTGGAGAATTTGATGATAAAAGTTAGCATAGCTTCAATGGGAACAAGGACAATACTTCCTCCAGGACTTTTCAAGATCAAATCAGAATACAGGGTGGGGGAGAAAATAAAATCTGTGACAGAAGCATAGATGGAAGAATGCTCTTCCAGCGGTGATCACCCCAAGGCCTCTAGCTTTCCCATCCCTAGCCCAAATCTGACCCACTCCTTGATCAGCCGTTCCCTTTCCCCAGTGATGGGTAATGTTATACTGGCTTATTGGACAAAATTATACAGGACTCTCATCTGGATTAGGAACAAAGATGGCAGCAATAGAAAAGCATCCCCCAGAAATATTCAGGTTCAGGTCCCGACCACTGCAACAAAGTGAGTATTGCAATAAAGCAAGTCACATTAATTTTTTGGTTTCCAAATACATAAAAAAGTTGTTTTTTCCTATAATGTAGTCTATTAAGTGTGCAACGACATTGTGTCTATAGAGACAATGTACATACCTTAATTTAAAATACTTTATTGCTAAAAATGCTAATGATTGTCTGAGCCTTTAGTAAGTTGTAACTATTTTTCTGGTGGCAGGTCTTGACTTGATGTTGATGGCTGCTGACTAATCAGGGTGGTGGTTACTGATGGTTGAGAAGGCTGTGGCAATGTCTTAAAGTAAGATCACAATGAAATTTGTCATATTGATTGACTCTCTTTCACAAAGATTTCTCTGTAGCATATGATGCTGTTTGATAGCATTTTACCCAAAATAAAATTCTTTACAATTGGAGACAATTCTCACAAATCCTGCCACTGGTCTACCAACTAAGTTTATGGAATATTCTAACTCCTCTGTTTTCATTTCAACAATGTTCATGGCATCTTCACCATGAGTAGATGACATCTCAAAAAACATTTTCTGTGTTCATTCAGAAGAAGCAATTTCTCAGCAACTTGATGCTTTATCATTAGATTGCAGCAATTCCATGACATCTTCAGGCTTCACTTCTTATTCTAGTTCTCTTGCTATTTCTATCACATCTGCAGTGACCTCTCCACTCAAGACTTGAACCCCTCAAAGTCATCCATGGGGGTTGGAATCAACTTCTTCCAAAATCCTGTTGATGCTGATATTTTGACTTCCTCCTATGAAGTGGAAATGTTCCTAATGGCATCTAGAATGGTGGATTCTTCCCAGAAGATTTCTTCCTAGATTTATCAGAGGACTTACCATCTATGGCAGCTACAGCCTTACAAAAATGTATTTCTTAAACAATAAGACTTGACATTCAAAATGACTTCTTAATCCATGGGCTGCAGAATGGATGTTGTATTAGCAAGCATGAAAACAACATTAGTTTTCTTGCACATCTCCATCAGGGCTCTTGAATGACCAGGTGTATTGTCTATGAGCAGTAATATTTTTAGTGGAATCTTGTATTTTGAGTAGTAGGTCTTAATAGTGGCCTTTAAATATTCAATAAACTGCTATAAACAAGTGTGCTGACATCCAGGCTTGGTTGCTTCACTTACAGAGCACAGGCAGAGTAGATTTAGCATAATTCTTAAGGGGTGTCCGATTTTCAGAATGGTCAATAAGAATTGGGTTTAACTTAAAGTCACCAACTGCATTAGCTACTAATGAAGTCAGCATATCTTTTGAAACTTTGAAGCCAGGCAGTGACTTCTCCTCTTGAGCTATTAAAGTCTTAGATGGCATTTTTTTTTAAGTACAGACAGGGTTTCACCATGTTGGCCAGACTGGTCTCAAACTCCTGACCTCAAATGATCCACCTCAGCCTCCCATAGTGCTGGAATTACAGGCGTTAGTCACCATGCCCAGACAGATGGCATCTTCTTTTAATAGAGGGCTGTTTCATGTACATTGAAAATCTATGGTTGAGTGTAGCCACCTTCATCAGTGATTTGAACTAGGTTTTCTGGACAACTTGCTGCAGCTCTACATCAGTGCTTGCTGCTTCATCTTGTACTTTTATGTTATAGAAATGGCTTTTTCCCTTAAACCTCGTGAACCACCCTCTGCTAGCTTCCAATTTTTCCTTTGCAGCTTCCTCACCTCTCTCAGCCTTTGTAGAATTAGAGAATTAGGGCCTTGCTCTGGATTAGGCTTAGGCTTAAAGGAATACTGTGACTGATTTGATCTTCTACCAGGACCACTAAAACTTTCTCTTTATCAACAATAATACTGCTTTGCTTTTAGTTTCCTGCAAGAACTTTTTCTTTGCATTTACAGCTTGGTTAAATGTTTGGCACAAGAGGTCTAGTCTTCAGCCTGTCTCAGCTTTCCACTTGTCTTCCTCACAAGGCTTAATTATTTCTAGCTTTTCACTTAAAGTAAGAGATATGTGACTCTTCCTTTCATTGGAACACTTAGATGCCATTGTAGGGTTATGAATTGGCCTAATTTCAATATTGTCCTGTATCAGGAAATAGAGAGTCCTGAAGACAGGGAGAGAGATGGGGGAATGGCCTGTTGGTGAAGCAGTCAGAACACACACAATGTTTATCAGTTAAGTTCACTGTCTTCCCTAAGTGTGGTTTCAGGCATCCCAAAACAATTACAACAGTAACATCAAAGAACACTGATCACGGATCACCATAACAGGCATCGTAATATTGAAAACATTTGAAATATTGTGGGAGTTATCAAAATGTAATGCAGAGACACGAAGTAAACACCTGCTCTTGAAAAAAAATGGTACCGATAAACTGGTTCAATGCAAGGGTTACCACAAAACTTCAATTTGTTAAAAAAAAAAAAAAAAAAAGCAATATCTGTAAAGTGCAATAAAGCAAAATACAACAAAACAAGGTGTGTCTGTATTTGAAAATTCAATTTAGGCTGAAAACTTTTTATTTTTAAGGAAAGGGATATGCATGTATTCACTTCTGGAAAGTTTCATTAAAATATATTTCTTATCACTTACCATTGTATATAGTTCTTGTTGCTTAATTTTGAAACATCTCAACTCCTTCTCCAATCCCACCCCCAACTGTAAGCAGGTTTTAGGATAATACTCACATGTCTGTAAAGCACTCTGAGATCCTTGGCTAGAAGGTTCTGTATAAAAGCAATGAATATTTTGTTTTATGATTGTTTGCTAACACGTGAAGCAATTTTTCGAAACTGCAAATACACCAAATACTTACCTTGTTTAGTTCTTTTTCTTTTATAGTATGTTGCAAACAATACCCCGGATAAAAGTAAGAAGACCAATAAAATCAATGGGATCAATACCATTAGTATAAACTCTAACTGATTTTCGTTTGGGGCAATGTCAGTAGAATTTATATTTGCAGTTAATGTTTCTGTGGTGGTCACTGCAGCAAATGTGGCCAAATGTAGAACAGTCTCTTCATTTGGTATTTCTGATGCCTCATTTGTATCTCCTGAGAGTTCTAATTCCTCATAATTACCTGTGGGAACAGATACAAAATTGAGATTACCATGGAGACAAAGTTAGTATGTTATAGTGTCAATAATTTTTAAATTATTCCTAGATACATCTGTAATAAACTTGATCCACTATACTTGGCCTCCAAGCTAAGTGTGACACAGAGCATTGATTTAACGTTAATGAGGCTCAAGCTGGGAGTATACTGAATGTGGAATCAGAGCTCAGAGAAAAATCTTGCACAAAGGTAGGCAGTTTTGCATTGACCAGACCTTTTAGACCCACCTAAGCAAAGGGCATTAGGAAGCTTCCTCGCGTTAAGGGTGATTTTCCAAGCTAAGTCATGTGATATTACAGGACATCTATAGAGTATGATAATATTTTAATAAAATGTCTGAATACATTTGAATTCACATTTACTAAAAATTAAGTACATGCCATACAGCACTTTTAGATGTAAAGAAATGCAGTCTGTGTCGTTTTTTTTTTTTTTTTTTTGAGATGGAGTCTTGCTCCATTGCCCAGGCTGGAGTGCAGTGGCACCATCTCAGCTTGTTGCAACCTCTACCTCCCAGATTCAAGCAATTCTCGTGCCTCAGCCTTCAGAGTAGCTGGGATTATAGGTGTGTGCCACCATATAAAGCTAATCTTTGTATTTTTAGTAGACGCAGGCTTTCACCATGTTGGCCGGGCTGGTCTCGAACTCCTGGCCTCAAGTGATTCACCTGCCTCAGCCTTCCAAAGTGCTGGGATTACAGGTGTGAGCCACTGCACCCTGTTTATGTCCTAAAATTTAATAAAAGGTTACCTATTAATGGAAAATAAATCTTGAAAATGAATTGATTGCTCAGATTACAGTATAATGTCTCACATTCTGCACAGAGCTGAATCTGCTTCTGAAATTATCTGACAGAAATCCTCTTGGACTCTAAATAAAAATAAGATGCATATCTCATCGGTAAAGTAACATTCTCAAGGGACAGTACCCTTAGGGACTAAGGAAATGGCACCAATATTTAAACTTATATGCATCTGTAGAGCTTTCCCTAAGGTCAAACTGTAAGTAACTATTCCATTCGAACCTCAGAGTATACTGAAAAACCATCCTGGCTGGGTGTAGTGGCTCACACCTGTAATCCCAATACTTCAGGAGGCCGAGGAGGGTAGATCACCTGAGGTCAGGAGTTTGAGACCAGCCTGACCAACATGGTAAAACCCTGTCTCTACTAAAAAGGCCCTAAAAGAAATGTTTAAGGGAATCCACTGAGAAGCCTAAGAACAATATCTATCATCATGAAACCCATGAAAATACAAAACCCACTGGCAAGAGCAAACACACACACACAGAAAAGATTTAAATGTTACCACTACGGAAAACCACAAAATAATAATAATGGCAAATAAGAGAGAAATGAACAATCGATAGACAAAACAACCAGAAATCAATTAATAAAATGAGAGGAGGAAGCTCTCATATATAAAGAATACCTTAACTGTCAATGGATTAAACTGTCCACTCAGACTGGCTGAATGAATTTAAAAAACACACAGACACAACACAACTATCTGCTGCCTACAAAAAACTCACCTCACCTCTAGAGATATATATAGGCTGAAAGTAAAGAAATGGGAAGAGATATTCCATACAAACAGAAACCAAAAGCAAGCATGAGTAACTACACTTATATCAAATAAACAGACTTTAAGTCAAAAATGGAAGAGACCAAAAAGTCATCATATAATAATAAAGAGACACATTCAACAAGAGAATATAGCAATTCTAAACATATATGCACCCAACACTGGGAGCACCCAGATATATAAAGCAAATATTATTAAATCTATATAATTTTAGATTTATTATTTATAAATAATAAATATTAGATTATTTGTAAATAAATAATAAATAGCATTATTTATTTAATACAATAGTAGTTGAGAAATTGAATACAATAACAGTTGAGAAATTGAACACCTACTCTCATCATTAGAAATATCATCTAGATTTAAAAAAAAATAACAAAGAAATATTGATTTAAATGGCACTTTAGACCAAATGAACCCAAAAGAACATTTATAGAACATTTCATCAAACAGTGACAGAATATACATTCTTCTTAACAACACATGGAACATTCTTTAGGATAAACAATGTTAGAACACAAAATAAGCGCAACACATTTTTAAAAATTAAAAGCATATCAAATATCTTCTCAGATCACAATGGGATAAAACTACAAGTCAATAACAAGAGGAACTTTGGACACTGTACAAATACATGGAAATTAAACAACATGCTCCTGAATGACCACTGAGTCAAGGAAGAAATTAAGGAGGAAATTTTTTAAAAGACTTGAAACAAATAAAAATGGAAACACACCATACAAAAACCTTTGGGATACAGCAAAAGCAGTGCTAAGAGGGAAGTTTATAGTAACAAATACCTACATCAAAGAAGTAGAAAGATTTTAAATAGACAATCTAGTGATGCATCTCAAGAAACTAAAAAAGTAAGAGCAAACCAAACCCAAAATTAGTAGAAGGAAAGAAATAATAAAGATCAGAGCAGAAGTAAATGAAGTAGAGACTAACAACACCAATTAACACTACAATGAGATATTTTCTTACTCCAGTTTGAATGGTCATTATCGGGCACAGTGGCTCACACCTATAATCTCACCATTTTTGGAGGTCAAGGCAGGAGGATCACCTGAGGTCAGGAGTGAAGACCAGCCTGGCCAGCTAAAAACACAAAATTTTTAGCTCTACTAAAAATGCAAAAATTAGCCAGGCATGGTGGCACACATCTGTAGTCCCAGCTACTTGGGAGGCTGGGGCAGGAAGATCACTTCAACCCAAGAGATGGAGCGTGCAGTGAGCCAAGATCACACCACTGCACTCCAGCCTGGATAACACAGCAAGATCCCATCTCAAAAAAAAAAAGGTTATTGTTGAAAAGGCAAAAGCAATAGATGCTGGCAAGAATGCAGAGGTAAGGAAACTCTTACATACTGTTGGTGGGAATGTAAATTAGTACGGGCACTATGAAAAACAGTATGGCAATTTCTCAAAAAACTAACAATAGAATTACCATACAATCCAGCAATCTCACTACTAGGTATTTATCCAAAGGAAAATAAATCAATATATCAAAGGAATACCTGCACTTGCATGTTAATTGCAGCAGTATTCACAGTAGCCAAGATATGAAATCAACTGAAGTATCTATCAATGGATGAGTGGATAAAGAAAATGAGGTATATACACAATGCAATACTAGTCAGACACACAAAAAAAGAATGAAATCACATTTTGTGCCACAACATAGATGGAGCTGAAGGTCCTTATGCTAAGTAAAATAAGACAGGCACGGAAACACAAATATCTTAAGTTCTTGCTCATGTGTGGGAGCTAAAAAAGTTGATCTTTTGAAGGTAGAGAGTAGAATGATAAATACCAGAGGTTCAGAAGGGTGTGTGGGTGAGAGTAGGGGAAGAAGAGAGAGGTTGGTTAATGTGTAGAAACATACAGTTAGATAGACAGTAGAAGTTCTAATGTTTGACAGTAGAATAGGATGACTATAGTTAACAATAATATATTTTATATTTCAAAGTAGCTAGAAGACAGGACCTAAAATGCTCTCAACACATAGAAATGATAAATACTCAAAGTGATGAACACCCCAAATACACTGACTTGATCATTATAGATTCTATCCGTGTAACAAAAAATATCACATGTACCCTATAAGTATGTAAAATATTATGTATCAATAAAAATCTATCACTTATTGATCTCTGCCTTCTGAGTTAAGTGGCTTTGTCCTGCATTTATAGTAGTACCCCATTATCCAAGGAGAACATATTTCAAGGCCCCCAGAAGATGCCTGAAATTACGGGCAGTACTGAACCCCATATATACTGTGTTTTTTCTATGCATTCCTATGATAAAGTTTAATTTATAAATTAGGCACAGTAAGCAATGAACAACAATAACTAGTAATAAAATAGAACAATTACAACAATATATTATAATAAAAGTATGTGCATGTGAATTCTCTCTCTTTCTCAAAATATCTTATTGTACTGCACTATTTTTGGCCACAGCTGACCATGGGTAACTAAAGCCACGAAAAACAAAACTGTGGCTAAGGGGGACTACTGTATATGTCTTTAAAATTGGGTTAGTCAGTAATGTATTCACATATATGTTAAGCCTTTGATATACCATGTATCACAATGGACTAGTAAAGGACATTTGTCTTCCAGAAAACCTCCTCATTAAAGTGATCCTGCTTTCAGAACTACTGCAGCCAGATCAAATAGCATCTTTCATTGGTCACCTAGCCAGTGAAGACTGGTATGTATGGTATGATGAGGTTGGGTGGGGGGGCGGGGAACGGCACATTCTGGTGGTAATAATCCTTGTCCCTAAAGGTCAGTGAACCTTCCTTGGTATCCAGACGCCCCTCCCTCACTTTACTTGTTTTGATTACTTCTATGAATACTGTAAGAACCAGTCTCTGTGCTCTGTCTTTTGTCCGATTATCTCATTTTGTCCTCACCATTTTTTCGGATAGACACTAGGGTAGAGGTTTTACCACTTGCCCAAGATCACAGAGCTCACATGGAGAGCTGAAGACTTGAAACCAGGCAGGCTGATGGCAGAATCAGAGCTTATAACCCCACACTATGTTTTCCCTCCCTCGAGGAGGAATGTAATGCCTGCGAATCTTAGAGTTTGGCCAAAAAGTGGTGAGTGAGAGGGAATCTCCTGCTCCTGTTCCTTGGCCTATACTAGGAGGTAGTTGTCTGGCGCAAGGCGGGAGAGAGGAAGGGTTTCCAGAAACCTCGGCTTTACTGGGGCTCTTGCTAAGGCTCCTCAGCTCAGATGCGCTGCCTGCGAAGCTGCCCAGAAGCACAGAGGTGCTGAACCATGGCATCATGGAAGGAAGATCGGATTTGAATTCAGAAGAGCTGGGCTTGAGACTGGCTGGTGCCCTCTGTAGCCACATTGCCTGGGAAGAATTCCTTCCTCCTCTAATCCTGCATTTCCTAAAAGCCAAAAATGTAGGCCTTCTGCTCTGTCTAGCCCACAGTGTTTGCATGAAAGTAGATGAAATAGGGCTGGGCACGGTGGCTCATACCCATAATCCCAGCACTTTGAGAGGCCAAGGCGGGTGGATCATGAGGTCAGGAGATCAAGACCATCCTAGCTAACATGGTGAAACCCTGTCTTTACTAAAAATATAAAAATTAGCCGGGCGTGGTGGCAGGCGCCTGTAGTCCCAGCTACTTGGGAGGCTGAGGCAGGAGAATCACTTGAACCCGGGAAGCGGAGGTTGCAGTGAGCCAAGATCATGTCACTGCAATCCAGCCTGGGTGACAGAGTGAGGCTTTGTCTCAAAAAAAAAAAAAAAAAGAAAGTAAATGAAATAATCACTGTGCCACACAGGCCAGGTATTTGTGTCTTTGTTATATTCTTTATCCATCACCAGTTCTCTTTCCCCCATCTCTGTACTTTGTTTCTCTGCTGTTCCACAGAAGGTTGATCTGCCTGGTATAACTTCCTCATGCTACTGCTCCTTCACTTCCTTGTCTAAATTCCGGCATATTTCAGGGTAAAAGAGGTGGGGCTAGAGGTAAAACTGGCAAAGCTGCAGAAGACAGAGATAGGACATAGGGTGAGAGGGCAAAGAGAGAGGCATTAACAAGCAAAAGAATAGAAGAAGAGAAGAAATAAGGAAGACAGGTTAGAAGCGGAAAGGTATGTGAAGGTCTGTCTTGTGTGGTTCACCTGCCAGATCATGGGCGCAAGGGCTGAGGCTGGTGGCCTCAGAAGCTGCAGATTGGGCAGAAGCCCTCCCTGTTAGGTGGCCAAGTCACAGTCATCTCAAGTGACCCCCAACACAAAGTCTCCTAGGAAGTCTCTCTCCGTTTCACCATTTCTCTTTCTCTCTGCTCAGATAATGTAGCATTTTAAAGAGATAATGGGCCAGGCCTGGTGGCTCGCGCCTGTAATCTCAGCACTTTGGGAGGTCGAGGTAGACGAATCACCTGAGGTCAGGAGTTTGAGACCAGCCTGACCAACATGGAGAAACCCCATCTCTACTAAAAATACAAAATTAGCTGGGTGTGGTGGCACATGCCTGTAACCCCAGCTACTCGGGAGGCAGGAGAATTGCTTGAACCCAGGAGGTGGACGTTGTGATGAGTTGAGATCATGCCATTGCACTCCAGCCTGGACAACAAGAACAAAACTCCATCTCAAAAAAACAAAAGAAAACAAAAAAATTATCATGGAAGCGGTCAGTCATGTGAATGATGAAACTAAGCTGCAATACTTCAGTTTATTGTTAATCCCACAATCTTAAGATCACTAGATCATAAACTGCATGGTGTACAGAGTCACTTACAAATACTTATTGACAATATTCATGCAGACACATCTGGGACTCATCTTTCACACATCTGGTGAGGATGTATGGAGAAATCCTTGTAAGTGGGAAGAAATGTTTGAGGTGAGACCTGGCAGCCCTAACAGCAGGGCAGCACGGTGTCCCCTTCATCCCTGCCCAGGACATCATCACTAAATGGAAATGACTCGGCTTCTCAGGGAAGCAAACTAGCTAACTTCTCCTTTTCTGAAAGTGAAACAAAAGTGCAACCAACACGTATGTTTATTGTAGCACTGTTTACAATAGCAAAGACATGGAACCAACCCAAATGCCCACCAATGACAGACTGGATAAAATAATGTGGTGAATATACACCATGGAATACTATGCAATCATAAAAAAGAATGAGATCATGCCCTGTGCAGGGACATGGATGAAGCTGGAAGCCATCAACTTAGCAAACTAACACAGGAACAGAAAACCAAACACTGCATGTTCTCACTCATAAGTGGGAGTTGGACAATGAGAACACATGCACACAAAGAGAGGAACAATACACACTGGGGCCTGTTGGGGAGTGGGGTGCAAGGGGAGGGAGAGCATTAGGACAAATACCTACTGCATGTGGGGCTTAAAACCTGTATGACAGGTTGGTAGGTGCGGCAAGCCACCATGGCACTTGTATACCTACGTAACAAACCTGCACATTCTGCACATATATCCTGGAACTTAAAGTAGAATTTTTTTTAAAAAAGCTTAATTAATAAACATGAAAATATGTTAAAAAATGCAACCAAGCTATAACTTTTAAAGATAGAAGAAGAAAGTATTATAAATTGACTGAAAGACTGTCACACTGATAATACAATATGAAATAAAACAATGACAAGAGAGTGCTACTAACCTCAGGATGTTATGAAGTGTGTTGGACCACAATCGGATGCCCCATATTCTTTCATATGTCAATTATGTGAACTCATGCACAAATTATTTAAACAATTTTATAGTTCAGATGGTGACATGAAAGAAAACATGTCAGATATCAAGGCTTCAAACTCTTCTCTGCTTTGTGGAGTAACTGACATGTATGAATTTCAGGATGATCAAGAAATTAAACCCAAAAGTCTGACTCCTTTTCATTCTCCCCTGAACCTCAGTATACAGTGAAGAGCCTGATTTAGTGTTAGGAGGAGAGAAGAATGAACCAAGAAGCCTCTCAGTGGTTCTCAGCCTAGTCTGCACATAGAATCACTGAGGCATCTTTTGAAAGCCTGATGCCCACACCTTACCCAAACCCATCACATCAAAACACCTGAGGGTACAGCTTCTGGGGCGGCTGAAGCAGGAGGATTGCCTAAGTCCAGTTCAAGGCCGAGTGGGCTGTGATCACACCATTGCACTCTAGCCTGGGTAACAGAGCAAGACCCTGTTCTAAATATCAATAATCAATCCAACTATTTAGGGGTAAAACCCAGGCCTCAGTACTTTTTACAGTTTTCCATATGGCTCCAGGATGCAGCCGAAACTGAAACTCACTTTTCTAGATCCTGCCCACTTCTGGCCTCCCCTGAGCCACGCCAGATCATTCCCTGTCTTTTCCTCTATGCTCCTTCTTGAGAAGAATCAGAGGGAGTTGGACGCCAAAGGCTTGCCAACTCTATCGCCAGAACACAGTAGCTTAAAAATCATCACCGAAGTCTTAAAAACCAGGGAGAGTCTAGCTGGGATATACTGAGAGAGGACTGTGACCATCATACCTTCCGGAATAAGTCTGAATAAGAGAGATGCATACCAGGGTGTAACCTGCCTCTCCAGAAAAGCTTATCGCTGATAGAACAGTTTGGTGCTTTACGCCAGTGGTCCTCAAACCTTAGCGTGGATTGGAAACACCTACAGGGCTTCTAAAAGCACAGATCGCTGAACATAGTCTTACAGTTTCTGATGTAATAGGTCTAGGAGAGGGGTCCAAGAATTTGCTTTTTTTTTTTTTTTGAGACAAGATCTCACTCGGTTGCCCAGCCTGAAGTGCAATGGTATGAACATGGCTCACTGCGGCCTTGCACTCCTGGGCTCAAGCACTCCTCTCACCTCAGCCCACCAAGTAGGTGGGACTACAGACGTGAACCACCACGTCTGGCTAATTTTTGTATGTTTTGCAGAGACAGGGAGTCTCACCTTGTTACCCAGGCTGGTCTCAAACTCCTGGGTTCAAGTGATCCTCCTGCCTCGGCCTCCCGAAGTGCCGGGATTACAGGTATGAGCCACCAAGTCCTGCTAGAATTTGCATTTTTAACAAGGAATCAGGTTGTGCTGATGCTGCTGGTCTGCAGGTCACACTGGCTTAAGTTGCTCAAACAATCTCATTCAGTTGTGTCTAATTATCAGTCACACCTGTTCTCCACATTCACTGTGCACCAGCAGCACCTGGGACGTTTTTAAACCCTAACCTAATTAGTTATTTGAGAATATCTGGGGGTGTGGCCTGGGTAACTATTTCTTAAAAGCTTCCCAAATGACTCTAGTATCTATGTATGTTAGGTTGAGAATTACTGAGTTAAATCATAACTGAGTGAACTTTATTTTAATTTGCCATTGTTCATGAAGACAGTCCTCAGTAGTTTTAAATGTGATTAGAGAAGCCTACACAGAAGCCTTTGGGAACAAACTAATGGAGTATGCACCATTAGTTTAACTCTTGATCTCTTTTTAAAAACCAATTGTTCAGCATCTGTGAAATTTGATTGTGATATCGCCAGGGACAGAATGGGACTAAAATCAGAATAACCATACCAACCTCATCAGGATACAGCCTGGCTGTGGGAGGCTGATTATGTTTGCATAGAGACGCTAACTTGAAGTGGATGGATGATACCACTGGGACACTGTTGCTCATGGACCACGCTCAGTGGAGCTGCGACACCAATGCTCACAGACTATAGATGATGGCGCAGGGACACCATTACTCATGGACCGCGGACGGTGGCGCTGGGACACCATTGCTCATGGACTGCAGATGGTGCTATGAGGACACTGAAGCTCATGGACTGCAAGTGCTGCTCTGAAGTTCTCTGCACTTTTCTCTAGTTCACTTGGTTTCCAAATGGTACTAACTTATTATTAATTATCTGAAATTAATTCATTTGTCTGCTTGTCTACCATCTGTCTCCTCCACTGTTTTGTACATATCCCAACCACCTGCAGCCCCATCTGCTGTGCGTGGACGGAATGACTGAAGGAATGTCCAGTAGGCCTGGTGGGTCTGTGGTGACATTGCCAGTGACGCTCTCACCTTTTTCCCCAGAGCCCGATCTCCTCCTCCCATAACAAATTCTTTTCAGTCATACATACGCGGTGTATCTCTAGTCACAAAGAAAGAGAACTCTCATGTGGTTTTCTCTCAAAAAGCTGTCTAGATTTTTCAAACATACTGGAGGAATGGAGGAATTGCTTAATAGCAACTTATGCCTCCTAAATGATGAGATTTCACATTTATAGTTTTCTTGGCAGGGGCAATGAGGGTGCTTCACGCATTTGCCCCCATGTAAAGGACAGGTGACTTGGTTCTCTCTTGGGAGCAGGACTAGGGAAGAGGAGGGATTGCTGTTTTCTTATAAGCTCAGTTGTTCTACATATTTACCAATTTTATTAAGCGAAAGCCTGCACCTAATATACTTTTTTCTGACGAATTTACTTCAAGAAGATATTGGCAGAATAGATAGGTAGTTGAACAGATACAAGACAAAAGCATTGAGGGTTAATGGCAGTGTGTAAGTGTAGGAAGGTACGGGAGATCATCAAGCAATGCCTGTGTTTTCTACACTTTGTCTCTTCAGCTACCAGATAACTAGAGGTGATGATGCCTTACATCAGAAGAACATAAAGAAGGGATTCTTTTTTCTAGTTTTGAGGAGGTTGTATGGTGAAACACTTTGAGGCAGTGGTCTGCTCTGGGAAATTACTTGTGAGGGTTTGTTATGTTTTTACCTCTTTGAATTGAGAAGCACACCTGCGGTTGTAATTTACTATCAGATTAAAACATGTTTTACAGCGGGAGAACCCACAATGTTCCGATGTCTTTTTCATTTTAAACTTTTCATTCTGACGTCTTTTTAAAGAAAGCTCACATTTAACCAGATTTGCTCAGGCCCTGAGGCGGTTTCTGGTTTGGAGTACTCACTTGGGGAAGCTGTATTTTTGGCCACCTGACTACTTTTTATACACTGGAATCTTACAGTAGTCTGTAGCACCTGGCAGTTTTCAAGAATGTGTATTTTTATGAGAGCGAATACAAATACACTTTAAAACCTTAAAAAAGTTCTTCGTACCATCAATGGGGTAAGAGACATGAAAGTGCTTTGAAATGAAAAAGAAAGGATTATTAAATGATAGTTATTGCCAAACTGAATACTTTTCTATTTTTATTGTATTTCTATTTTATTTCTTCTTTACAAGGACTGATTTCAAAATTACAATTTAAAAGAGTAACTTGAAAACAAATACTCCCAGCCATGCCCTTGCCTCAAGACATTTGCCCTCTACGTGGCCTCTGAGGCAGGGTGGGAAGACACCACCACCCCATTCCATAAGTGAAGGGGCTCTTTCATGGGGTTCGTGGGCATCCCACTCCTTGCTTAGCTCAGCACAAGCTCAGCATTGCCAGAGAGAGCAACTGGAAGACAGAGACAAACAAAATCATAAATAGTAGGTGTGTGTTCGCGATAAGTTAAAGAACAGGAAGGCAGGGAATGCTGTGGGCTACCACCTCAGGGGCTTGATTGCCACCACGAGGGAAGGAGGAACAACAGAGAGAGGACATCCACAGGCAGGCTTGCACCAGAGTCCCCATGGCCAGCCTAGGCAGGAGCACAGGAGCAACAGCGTTTGATGCTTTCCTGCAAGGGGCTGCAGAAGGAAACAAATTGCTGAGGTTTTGAAGTGCTGTGTGAGGGGAGCAGAACGGTGGGTCGGATTTCCTTGGATCAGCTAAACCCTGAACAGGTCCCTAAAGCCACTGGGCTTCTGGTCCTATTTTACCGTTAAAGAGAATCAATCCTGCCCTTCCAGCCGGAACAGACTCCTAGGCTCAAGCTCTCTGAATTTTTGTATCGTGACTGCAGCTATTCACGCCATACTAGTCTCACTCTCTTTGTCAACCTCTCTTGTGCATGTATTAATACAATCTTATGATTTTTCCTAATTCAGTTTTTAATGTGATTACAATAATAGATTTTTTTAAAAAGTCGATCTGCTCTTGAATTGCTGATTTTATTCTAAATAATCATCAGAATTTTTTTTTTCAGAAGTGATTTCTTGTTATTTGAATGGTTGATCTAGGTGTCAGCCTAACTATTATTCTAATATGTAGCCGTACATAACCAACACGTCTGTGACCTTAGCGATGAAGCAGGGCCAACACAGAGCTGGTCTTTGCTTGATAAAAGATAATCATAACCTTAAATAAAACTGCTAGATAAAATACAGGATGCCTAGTCAAATTTGAGTATCAGATAAACAATGAAACATTTTTTGTATTAGTATATCCCATGTAATATTTGTGCTAAATACAGTAAATTGCAAAGGACATCCTTCTACTAAAGAAAAGTATTGCTTATCTGAAATTCACATTTAACTGGTTGTCCTATATTTTTATTTGCTAAATTCGGCAATCTTAATCATAAATAAGCAAACAAGCATAAGCCTTAGAAAAGGATAAATCAGTTTTTAAGTGAATGAGTCTAGTGTTGTCAGGGAATAATAACAACACATCAGCAAACCTTGGCAACTACTGGAATCCCATTTCTGAAAATCATAACATGGTGGAAAGTAGAAAATAACAACGGTGGATCTAACTCATAGAAAACATAGAAGTAATTCAAAAACAAACTAGATTTATTGGTTTTAAGGAAAAGAAGCCAGAACAACGACCAGAATACTGTTGTGTTAGATAAGTCTTCTTTTAACCACCTTCTTTAATTACTCAGGAAATATTTCTGTGTTTTCCTCAACAACTGAGGTAGATTTTCCCATGAATTTTATGTCACATAAATTTTAGTTATTTTTAAAGTTATCAAATCAGCTCTTACTGGCTTGAGGCTAAGTATCTATGGAATTGTATTTCCTTTGTTTTCCTTTCAAACATCTCCCCAAAATGCTTGTAACTGTATGTCCTTTCTGTAAATAATTTTGCCATTTAATGTGTGTTTTTCTGGGTCTGAACTTGTGTTCATATTTTGAGAAGGTGGGTAAAAACGTTTTCTCTGCAGCTACATAGTACTCTCTCCAGGAAGGTTGGGGATGGGGTGGCAGTGGGGGAGTTGCGAATGTAATAATAGTTTTGGTTTGAAGAGATAGAAGTGAACTGTTCACATATTAAAAGATTTGGGAGGCTGGGTGTAGTGGCTCACGCCTGTAATCTGTAATCCCAGAACCCTGGGAGGCTGAGGTGGACGGATCACTTGAGGTCAGGAATTTGAGACCAGCCTGGCCAACATGGTGAAACCCTGTCTCTACTGAAAATACAAAAAAATTAGCCAGGCTTGGTGGCAGATGCCTGTAATCCCAGCTACTTGGAAGCTGAGGCAGGAGGATCACTTGAACCCAGGAGCTGGAGGTTGCAGGAGCAGAGATCACACCACCGTACTCCAGCCTGAGCAATAGGAGAGACTTCGTCTCAAAAAAATAAAAATCAAATTAAATAAATAAAAGATTTGGGATAGTTAGCTAATATTCTGGAATAAAATTATAAAACTGGGTTAACTAAAAAGAACATTTATCCAAGTATTGCTATATTTTGATTTCATTATATAAATGATTATAATCTTGTCATAAATACAAGTAAATCTTGGGGCGTATGATAAATTTCATGTTGTTTATGCATTCACTGAGTCAGTCACTACACTTTTGTTGTGTGCCTCTTAACGTGCAAGTTGCCATTCTATGCCTCGGCATATAAAGGTGAATGAGACCAGCTTCTGCCTCCCAGGGAAGTGACTGTTAAGTAGGGACAATGGCATGCAAATCAATAATTATAATACAGATTAATAAAAGCCATAATGTGTTTGTATACAAAGTCTCAAGCACATGGAGGAGGAAGACATTCATCGCATTTGGGGCTCAGAGGGTACAGGGGAGTGGACCATTCAATTGAACCTGGGGAGTTCTTCAAGCAAAGAGAGCAGAGAAAGGCATTACAGATGAGGACACAGCAGCCAGAAAGCCTCAGTGGCCCGACAGAGCTTGGCACACTCAGGTGGCTGTAATATGGGGCTCAGGGTGGGAAGTGGGAAGTGGCAAACATAAAGTGGAAAGGGACTCAGGACCGTCTCATCATTAGCTTGGAATGATGCCAAGGGGATTGAATTCTGTGGAGATGAAGAACACTTGAGTAATGACTACAGGAGGAAACGATTATGTTTTTATTACAGAACCGTCACTCTGGAGGTTTTATGAAAATGGGTTGGAGATGACACTAGAGGCAAGAAGACTAGTTACGAAGTTAGCGAAAAGAGCCTAGGTGAGGGCCCACAAGAGTCTGAACTGGCAGGGAGCAAAGAATGAGTATTGTTTTGGAACTGAGTTTAATGTCCCTGTGACATGTCTAGAAAAACCTAGTAATGAAAATACAGGTCTATAGTTGGGCAGATCGTTCTGGCTGGAGGTGGTTATTTGGGAATTTTCAATCCAGGAGTAAGATGAAAGTGGGTGTGGCTGGGCTCAATGGCTCATGCCTATAATCCCAGAACTTTGGGAGGCCTAGGGAGGAGAAGGGCTTGAGCCCAAAAGTTCAAGACCAGCCTGAGCAACATAGGGAGACCCTATCTCTACAAAAAAAAAAAAGAAAGCCAAAAATGAGCCAGGCATAGTGGCACACACCTGTAGTCCTAGGTACTTAAGAGGCTGAGGTGGGAGAATTGCTTGAACCCAGAGACTTGAATCCAAGATCATGGCACTGTACTACACAGCTGGGTGACAAAGTGAAATCCTTCAAAAAAAAAGGAGGCGGGGGTTGTTATGACCCAAGACTGGTGTAAGGAGTGAGAAAAGAAAAGAACATTAACATGAAATGAGCAAGTGGTAGAGAAAGATTCATAACCAAACACTGGAAAGAAGCAATCAGAGTCACAGTAGGAGACCCAGGAGAAAAGAGCATCATGAAGATCAAGGATAGGAGAGCTGCAATCCCTGATCAATTAGGACCAATGCTATGGAGACAAACAAACTAAGTGCAGAAATGGGTCCTTTCGGTTTAGCTGTTAGGAGGCACTGGTGATGGAGACGGAGCAATTTGAATTCTGTACCTGACACAGTAGCCACAAGGCAGAGGAATGAGAAATGAACGGCATGTGAGAAATGAAGGTATATCGACCATCTTCAAAGAGATTGGGAGACACAGAAAAGAAAGATAGAGGAGAACGAGAAGAAGTCACTCATAGCCTCTCTCATTATTTTTCATTATGAAAGTGTACCTAGGGCCAGGTGCGGTGGCTCATGCTTGTAATCCCAGCACTTTGGGAGGCCGAGGCATGAGGATCACTTGAGGTCAGGAGTTCAAGACCAGCCTGGCCAACATGGTGAAACCTTGTCTCTACTGAAAATACAAAAATTAGCTGAGTGTGGTGATAGGTGCCTGTAAACCTAGCTACTTGGGAGGCTGAGGCAGGAGAATCATTTGAATCCGGAGGGCAGAGGTTGCAGTGAGCTGAGATGGTACCCTTGCACCCAGCCTGGGGGACAAGAGCGAGGCTTCATCTCAAAAAAATAAAAAATAAAGTATACCCACTGAAAAGAATAGAGAATGCTTTAACAAATAACAAGGCACTCATCCCCTAATTAACTTAAATTTTTTCATATTGACAAGAGCAGAAGTTGGCAAACTTCTCTGAAAAGGCTAGAGAGTAAACATTTTAGATTTTTGTAGGCCAGGAGGCAAATACCAGCACTTATTTATATAAACATTAAAGATATAACCATTTACAAGTGTAAAAATCAATCTTAGCTCAAGGGCTTGGAAAAGAAGGAAGCTGGCTGGATTTGGCCCATGGATCTTAGTTTGCTGAGCCCTGGACAGCCATCTTTTTGCTGACAGAAACAGTATTTTAGATATAATTGAAGCCCTCATTATGCCCCTCCCTGATCTCATTTCTCTTCCTCACTGGTCAAAGCTAAATATTTTCCTAAAGTTACTGTGTGTCATTCCCACTTTTTAAACATGTCTCTGTTCCTAAGGCATATATAGCATAATTTTGGATATTTAAAAAATTTAATAAATACAATTATTCTATGCATAATAATCTTGTTTTCCTTTTTTTCCCATCCCACTTCTGCATAATAACTTTACTTACTTATTTATTTATTTTGAGACAGAGTCTCACTCTGTCTCCCAGGCTGGAGTGCAGTGGCACAATCTCGACTCACTGCAACTATTGGCTCCCGGGTTCAAGCGATTCTCCTGCCTCAGCCTCCCAAGTAGCTGGGACTACAGGTGCGTGCCACCATGCCCGGCTAATTTTTGTATTTTTGGTAGAGATGGGGTTTCACCACATTGGTCAAGCTAGTCTTGAACACTTGACTTCAAGTGATCCACCTGCTCTGCCTCCCAAAGTGCTGGGATTATAGTCATGAGCCACCACGCCCAGCTGCATAATAATCTTTAAGTGACTTTTTTGTCAACATGACTTTTGAGACTGATTCACCTTGATACATTTGGCTCTAATTCATTATTTTTACTTGTTCTATAGTACTCATTCTGTGACTATACTAAATTTTATTTTTCCTTCTTTTATTGATAGACATTTAGGTTGCTTTCATGTTGTTTTGTTTTTCATTTTTACAAACAATGCTATCATCAACAACCTCAGCCATATCTCTTGACTGCACATTGGTGAGTGTTGTGGGAGTAAATTCTTGGGATTGTGGAGTATGAACATCTTCCACTTATGTAATATTTCCAAATTATTTTGCAGAATGGTTGTATAGAAAAATTTCCTTTTTCACATAAACTGATAAACATGGTAACCTAAAAATTCTCCCAATGTGCAACACCTAGACATGCTGAACAAAATATAAAAGCAATCTTTTAAATGCATAAAGAAATCTCAAGAAAGCAAGAAAATGCCCAGGACTCAGGAAATACATATATTTTTGAAAGCTTATAGAGGAAGTGGAAATTCGGAGTTACATGTACCAATGAAGATTCCCTCAACAAAGGTATGGGCCCAGGGAGTTAACAGGCTATATAATGTTTTCAGGGAGCTCCTGTCCATTCACTAGGTCAAGAGTTAAAGCTAAAACTTCAGACCATGGTATAAAGAAAAAAAAGTCACTGAAATGACTTTGGCAAAGTTCAGAGTCAGGTCAGCTACCCCACGCTGATCTTGCCATCATCCTGACACCTGTGCTACCTGGGCCCTCCTGTTTCAATTTGGATTGATCTTTTCCTTTCTTCTTTCTTGGGGGCAATCGGTTTGGTCCCCTTGGTTACCTGCTTCTGGTATCTTACGTGGCTCCACTGCTGGCTCTGGCTGCCAGCTTACCCCTTCATGGAGGCTTTCTTGCTTCCCCCTGCAGCTCTTGGAAGCTGACCTCTGATGCCTGCCACTTCCCATTCAAGGCTAGGATTTAGGCTCAATCCAATCGTGGGCTCCCTTAAGCACACCCATCTTAGTTTCTTCCAATTCCTAGTTTGCGATGACAAGGCTGGGATTATATCAAAAAAGAATTGGAGCTTAAAGCACTTTATAGTAGCTTGGTGATGGGATCAGATAATTTGGGGTTCTATTAAGTAGGGTGAGCCATCCTTGGTGTGCCAGATTCTGCCCGCAGGGCCCCTAAAATTTCCATCAAGAATGGGAGGCAAGGCTGGTTGTAGTGGCTCTTGCCTGTAATCCCAGCACTTTGAGGGGCCAAGGTGGGTGGACCACCCAAGGTCAGAAGTTTGAGACCAGCTTGGCCAACATGGTGAAACTCCATCTCTACTAAAAATACAAAAATCAGCCAGGTGTGGTGGCATGCACCTGTAATCCCAGCTACTCGAGAGGCTGAGGCAGGAGAACTGGCTTGAACCTGAGAGGCAGAGGTTGCAGTGAGCCAAGATCGCGCCACTGCACTCCAGCCCGGGTAACTGTCTCAAAAAAAAAAAAAGAAAAGAAAAGAATGGGAAGCAACAGATACAATAAGCAGCAAGATTGTGTCTACACAAACTTTAGCTAAAAATTACCAAATAGATAATAAGATGTTTAAAATAATGACATAAAAGAAGGGATAACACAAGGGAAAAAACCCCAAGGCACAATGTGTATAAAAAAAAAAAGAACAGATTTTCTAGAAATGCCAAATAATGACTAAAATTAAAACCCCAATGGATGGATTGACCATCAAGATAGACAAGGCGATTGCACTAATCTACCCTCGGACTAGGGGGGCAGAGTTTGTCTCTCCGTGTCTTTGCCAACTTTTGAGAGTAGCACAAACTACATACAGACAGGAAAGCTGCAGGCCACATTGTTTCATGACAGAATTGAGCCCATCCCAGCCAATATCTTCCCTCTTATGGTTTCCTGGGATTCCGAATTTGAGACCCAGAAAGACTTTAAAGCTCCTCCTCTTGGTCTAGTTTTTTCGGGGAAGTCCCTGAGATCATTTGGTCGTCAGGGCCAGTTTTCAGCAGGGCTCTCCCACAGTGACTTCTGACAGAAGGCTGTTCTTCCTCTCTCTGGTTCCCACACCCAGAAGCCTCTTACCCAGTGGCTTCAACATTCTGCTTTTCCTGCTACTAGTTTTAAATACACTAATCCCCAGATTCTCTTGTGTGCCCTCTGCACCTCTTTCAGCCTCTCCCTTTCCCCTCTGCAGTCGAGGTTTAACCCAGCTCTCATCATTCCTCTTCCTGTCAGCCAGTCTGACCCAGTGCAAACAAATGCAGCTCTAAAATCAATATGCAGCAACCATGAAGCCCAGCCAAGAGTTCTGTGCTGCACCTACAGCTGGAAAACTTCAACAACCACCGTTTTCGAAACCAAAGCTAGACGTGTAGCCTGACAGAGCCTGAAAACCCAGAGGCAGTATGGAGTATGGTTAGAGTATGGACTCCTGAGGTAGAATCTTCCTTAGATTCACTACTTAGCTGTGTTACCTTGGGCAAATCACTTAGCCTCTCTGTGCCTCAGTTTTCTGAAATGTAAAACAGGGATAATAGTGCCCACTTTATAAGGTTGTTCAGAGAATTAAATGAGTTAGTGTATGTAGCCTTTAGAACAGTGCCTGATCTATAATGAGTGCTGTATATGTTAGCTACCATTGTTATTAATACTTGACATTGGCACTGTCCCAGGAAATAGCAGATGTCAACCATATTCACTGAAATTAGATATGAGACAGTAGAGTGTCAGAATGTGTAGCCTTACTTATATAGCTAGTATTTTCTTCTATTCTTTCTCTCCTTCTCAAGATTCATCCAATACTTATACGCTTCTTATTCTTCTCAACCAGTCCAGAAAATCCCCCATTCCTCTCTGTTTGGCCACCAAAACCGTCACAGCATCCTTGTTTCTGCCTCATGCCCTTTAGCTCTCCCTCTACAACCATTCTGCTTGTAGCCGCTAATAAATCCCATGCTTTTGGTATTTAGAAAGTTGCTCTTGGTTTAGTGATAGTGTTAAGTTGACATTGACAGCCATAGGTAGAACAGAGGTAGGGACACCCCTGCCCCCTTCACTCCATGAGCAGAATGTCTCCTTGAGTTTGAAAGTTCTTAGGATCCTACACAGCCCAAGACATCTAGGCCCAAGCTTTCCTTTAACTATGCCCACCCATTTGGTTACGGTTCCAGAAAAGCTGCTTTCTTATTTTTCTCCTGGTGACTTCTAAGTGAATTATTTCTCTTAGGGTAGAACTCAATTCTATGTCAGGCTATTTAGTAACATAAAGAGAAGAGAAAAGGGGCCGGGCGCAGTGGCTCAGGCCTGTAATCCCAGCATTTTGGGAGGCCGAGGTGGGTGGATCACTTAAAGTCAGGAGTTTGAGACCAGCCTGGTCAACATGGTGAAACCCCGTCTCTACTAAAAATACAAAAAAATTAAGTGGGTGTGGTGGCATGCACTACTCAGGAGGCTGAGGCAGGAGAATCACTTGAACCCAGGAGGCGGAGGTTGCAGTGAGCCAAGATCACACCATTGCACTCCAGCCTGGGCAACAAGAGCAAAACTCCATCTCAAAAAATAAAAAAAAATAAGATAAAGAGAAGAGGTTGCTGACTCAGAGGTAATGGTGCTGGTCTCATACAACTGCAGATATTATTTCACGTTGCCTGCTTGTTGTTAATAAAAGTTTAATTTGGGAGGCATCTCAGAATATGCTTGCAAACAAAGCATCAGGCCATTCAGCAGGGTGGATTCTTCTAACAAACATCCCCAGGTATTTTTTGAAGAATTCAAAGAAATACACCTGTGACACCTCAAAAGTAACTCATATCCTGAAGCCTTAGGCAATATTAGCTAAAAGTGATGTACATTAATTAATTTAAAGAATCTTTAATTTAAAATCACCTTTTCCATGACTAATCATCTCAGAGTAACAGCTTTTATTAAACAGCTTGCAAGTGGGCATTTTTCAAACATTGGGAATCCTGGCAGGGCACAATTAGCACGTTGGGTTATTTAGATAATCCCCACACTCTACCGAAATGCAACTTTTCGTCTTTCACTTCTCTTTACATTCCAACACTACCTGTTTTCATAAGTTTTCTGTTTTTTGTAATCAGCCTCATATTCTTTCTAGGGATGACTTTCGTATTTATCAATAATTATTTTCTAATTTATGCTCAGCCCTTACAGGATTTTGGAAAGTCAAAGATGAATGACACAGGATTTTCCCTGGAGCTGTTCACAGCCAGTTGGGAGGCATGAACACAATTATGGTTCAAAGTGGTTAGCAGAAGTTTAGGTCTATGGGGGCACAGCAGCAGGTACAAGCAGAGGTCCAGGGAAGGGGCAGAGAAAGGAGACAGTGAGGAGATCACATTTAGTTTGAGCCTTTTAAAGTGATATAAGAATTCACTAGGTAGGAAAAAGAATGTATTCATTATAAGCAAGAGCCGCAGCTTGGGAAGACACATGGAAGAAAATGCCAATGGAAGGAGGTTGCAGTGAGGGTCTAAGGGGTGAAAATGAGGAGCAAGCGAAGGGACATAAATGAGGGGTCCGCAAGGGTAAGACAGGCATGATCAGAGTCAGGTGTCAGAAAGGGAACTTGAACCAAGTCTCTTCGGATTCTCCTTTTGCATCTGCTGAATTGCAGACATGAGGATTCAATCATTTTTTAGAAGCTTAAAAAAAAGTTCAGGCTCAAACTTGACAGCATGGTAGAATATGGAAAAAAAAAAAAAGAAAAAAGAAAAAAAGTTCAGGCAAGATGAATTCTTATTAAGGGAGTGTTTGAGGCGCCTGCGGCAGTGCTGCATGATAGAAGAGGTGGAGGGAGGATGGCTGGGCTTTGCTTCCCTGATGTCCTACTAGGAAAGGTTCCAGAGCTCTTGGCAGTGACAGTGACTGGTTCCCCGGGTGGGGTGGGGGAGCGCAGAGAAGCCAGGAGTAGAAGCCAGAAGAGCTGACTAGTGGCGAGACCCAGACATCGCCCTCCTTCAACCTCTGTTTCTTCACCTGTATGCCCAATATGATCTGAGCTACATCATCTTCAAGTTCCCTTCCAGCTGGAAAACACTGGGCATAAAACAACACATCACTTCCAAACTCACTCTGAACACTAAACTCCATTTCAACCAGACATGTTTTCAGTTGGAATGGTTTGCCTTCCACTTTCTGTTTTCTACCTCAGATGCCTGGGGAGACCACACGGAGAACACCCAGGGAAGGAGAAATTGATGGGGTGTGGTGGCTGGGTGCTGGCTGCTGACCTCCAGGGAGCTGTGACTTCTGTTAGGTCACGGCCGATGTCCCCCATTCTATCTAAAGAACTGTAGCTTGAGAACTTTCCTTTTGCTTGAAACACTGCCCTACACTAGAAGCAGTCGCTGTTCATTGACAGAAACAATGTGCAGCAAGTGTATTTACCCAGACACGTCAACAAGACAGGCTGCTGAGGGTGCTTGTGCTTGCTGTAGCAACTAGCGATGGCGTAAACCAGTTGTTCCTTTTAGCCCATAATAATGAGATTCAGTGTTTTGTTTTCTCTAATACCTTTGATTGGCTTCAATCATATTACTTTTTCAAACAAATCTTCATTAGTAACAATCAATGCCAACAAAAAAAAATCTGTAAATGTAACAAGGTTCAATAAGTGTAGATGAAAGACCTTACTTGTGCTAGAGGGAGTACCTTGTAAACTCTTTCCTGATTACTTTTTGTTTTTAAGTTTATGTCTTTTCTTTAGTATGCTTTCTAGTAGTAAATTTTCATACTCCAGTTTTTCCAGATTTTCGAACCAGCAGATTTCTCAGCCTACACTATTAAAAAGCAAATTAATCATGTCCCTGTTTCAGCCGATTGAAGCTTTTTTCTTTTTTTACATAAACTGCCAAAAAGTTTATGGCTTTCTTAATATGCCCATTAAAGCTGGTAAATTACGGGGACCCACACGTCTTAGAAGACAATGACTGCAGGAGGGTTAAATGAAGCGAGAGAGCTGGAGCCAGATGAGACGGCTGCAGCGAAGTCCCCCCTCCCGCCCGCCCCGCAAAAAAGAGAGTTCTAATTTTCCCCACTTCCTTCACAGAAAGGATTAGACTTTCTGGGTGTCACCCTCCCCGGCAGAGTTCTGTAGCCTCGGGCACCCTACCAGCCTTCGCGATCCTCCTCCCGGGGAGTGGGAAGGGGAGGCGGCTTACCCCGGCCGACGGGGACGAGCGCGATCACCAGGGCGAAGACCAGGGCTGCGCGGGGCGCCTGCATGTCCGTTGGCCTCGGCGGCAGGCTCAGGGTGCTGCGCCCGGCTGCAGCCTCCCTGAAACGTGAACATTTCCTGTTTCCTGCTTGTTTGGGTCGGTGCTAACTTGAAGGAGAGGTGTTTGCCTGTTTTTTAGGAAGTGATGTAATTCTGCAGGAGCCTGTCAGACCAGCAAGGATTGCAAAAGAGAAGTTGCTGTTCAAGCACTGATTCAGTTAGCACGCCTCTCCAGCTCTTTGGAGTCTCGGCCTCCAGCTTTTGAAACCGTCCCGGGGCAACGGTGTCCCTTGCTCGGATGTCATTTGGGATCTGGGACTGGGAGGGGTCCTGGACCACACGGATTCTCTGTGACTTTGCTCATCCCCCAGGTGAGGCTCCAGGGCTGCCTAGAGCCTAGGGACATGCTGTCCAGTAGCACTTTCTGCCATGTTGGAAATATTCCAAGTCTGTGCTGTCCAGTACAGTGGCCGTCAGCCACCATTGGAAATGAGGCTAGTGCCTATGGAACTTTAAATTTTATTGAACTTTTATAAAATTTTAATAACTCCACGTGGCTAGTGGCCACTGTGTTGGATAGCGCAGGCCCAGACAGCAAGGACAACTGCGTCATCAGAAAACCACCAGACCACTTCTCTCCAGCCTCCTTCCTCCAACCTTGAAAGCCTTCCTCCCACCAAGGCCCACGCCAGATAAAGGTGGATGCCATACCCGCACCTGAACGTTATGTTCTGCTTCCCCAGAGAGAAATGATCTTTCCAAGGTCCATTTCCAAAGGAGGATATGCTCTGAGGGTAGCGGTAGGGGTGAATTTGCATCTCACCTTCCTTCCTTCTTACTTGGCAATCAGTTTCTCAGACAACAAACAAAATAGGACTGAATTGAAATAGAATAAGGGTGGAAATCCTACCCAATCAAGACAATACAGGAAGGCAGTGTCTAGTATACAGGGGAGATCAGCGTGTGTTAGGTGTTCTATCGGAGGTCCCTCCCTTGGTTTAGGTCTAGGGCCTAAGCATACAGGATGCAGTTTCATAATCGTGGTGCCAAGAGAGACAGACAGATGGAGAGAGGGGTAGTGTTGAGGCATCAGACACATCTCATCTCTAAACCTTTTCCTGCAGATTACCATCTGAGTCATCACTTCCTGTGGCTTCTCTTCAGTGATCTGGTTGGTGCAAACATGTGAGGTGACTGGAATTCCTTAGCCCCTGACATGGCTGTTAATTTTTCCTTTAATGCATTGCTGCTTTTCAATGTCATTAGTCACTGTTTATCTCAGTTCTTATCTACAAGAAATAGGTTGGTGATTCATGTAATGATCAGTTTGTTAATGGATTTACAGTACGCATTTTAATGTTTTAAACTGGTGATTAAGTCAACTCTTGATAAAATATGCTTTTTGCACCATAGGTGACAATACAGAACAAACAGCAGGAGAAAGTAGACATGCTCAAAACTGGATGATTGATTTGAAAACAACAGAGAAAGAACTATTAATTAAACACTTGCTGAGCATGTGATTAGCCCACGGGCTCCAAGACCCGCTGGTTCTGAGTTGGGGTGGCAATTATTCCTGTACAAGCAAGCGTTTTTCCAGCTGTGACACACACGTGCAAGACAGCAAGCCCGGGGCTTGGGAGTTCTCTTCATTTTACCATGTATGCCCTATTAAAACATTATTAAATGTTATTAAAACGTTGTTGAATCCCAGGCTGGAGGCATATGTTTGGCATGGGTAAGGTTGTCAGTCTTCATTTCTTTAATTTTAAACTTCAGCTCCCTGTAGAAGCTTTTGCAGTCAAGTACCTGTGGATTGGACCACAGACTGTCTTATTCTATGGCCCTCTGCTGAGCCCCATGGCGTGGCCAAACAGTTCATTACAGTTTCAACAAGTGTGCTATGCATTGCATCTGAGCAGTGTGACACTAAATCAGAATGGGGTACAAAATAAACCAGGGCTACAGAGAAATCCTGCCCAACCATGTAATTTTCTTTTGACCCCTGTACTCTCTAAGACTCTTAGCATGATTAAGCTGATCTTAGGGGGAAGAAAATTACCTTCATTGATCAGAACATGGTAGCACCTCAATGATCTCTTTGCTGCAGTTAAAATCCCAGGTAGGCTGAGTGTTAGGTAAAGGGCTATTTACCTCTTTAATTTTAGCAACCATTAATTTGGGCAAGTAGCCACCTGGCCTCAGATTAAAGCCTGATGCACTGGTGGCAGGAAGTCGGGGCCTCAGTACCAGCTGTGGGGCATAGGGGAACCTGGGAGTGAGTGGCACACAGGCAGGGGTAATGTCACTTTGGAGCCTGCCATTGGCTGTCTGAAAGCAGGAAAGAAATATGGTGCTTCATCACGTTCAGGAGGGCAGGAAGGGACACTGGTTACCACTTCTAGGGACTCTCTGTTACTTTACACAGAGGAGTCTGACTTTTACAATCAGCTACACTACAGAAGTGACTATCATCCAGTTCCCCTCCCCCACCTACCAACTCCATGGCCATAAAAGAAGAGGGATTCCAATGGAACAAATCCAGGTAAGTGACAGAATCTTCCAGTGAGTGCAGGTGGCCTTTCCCACATTCCTCTTTGCACTCCGATCCTGCCATTCCCAATGCACACAGATGTGCACATGCACTCAGATACACACACAGCTGCCTCGCACACACATTCATGTACATGGTGGAAATAAATGAAGACTAACCAAATGAGAACAAGCAAATGAAACCAAGCAATGGCTATTTAATTCAGAGCTGGCCATAGCAAGGAAGTCAGTCACCATCACTGCATTTTGGCAGAGACCCAAAGGCAGGCCGAGGAGTGAGAAAACAAAAAGTTCTCAAGTTTTATCTATCATGCATAAAAATCCCCTCAGATATTACAAATGCAGAGTTCTGGACCTCAGCTCTAGCGATTCTGACTCAATAGTTCTGGCATAGGGTCCAGGACTCTTCATTTTAATAAGCTCCCCCAAATAACTTTATAGTGGATCAAAGGAAGGCCGGGCATGGTGGCTCATGCCTGTAATCCCAGCACTTTGGGAGGCCGAGGCAGGTGGATCACCTGAGGTCAAAAGTTCAAGACCAGCCTGGCTAACACAGTGAAACCCCATCTTTACAAAAATACAAAAATTAGCCAGGCATGATGAAGGGGGTACCTGTAATCCCAGCTACACAGGAGGCTGAGGCGGGAGAATCGCTTGAACCTGGGAAGCGGAGATGGCAGTGAGCCGAGATCCCGCCATTGCACTCCAGCCTGGGTGACAGAGCGAGACTCCATCTCAAAAAAAAAAAAAAAAAGGAAGGCTCAGGTATGCCTTGAAGGGAGGCTGCTGGCATGGGGAAGCAGCAGCAAGTTCTTGTAATCAGTGAGGGGCGCATATTTGGCTGCTTCTAGATCAGAAGAGAAGATAAAAATTAGGGAAGCTGTCAGATAGTGCTCTGACCTCCTACAAGTTTGATTTCTAGCAGGCTGGCTTCCTAGACTTGCTCCTGAAGATAATGAATTGGTTTCCTGGGTTGGTTGCTGGGTTCTGTTTTTGCATATGATTTGGCCATTGTCCATTTGTACATCCAGCCTCCCAACACACACCCACAGGCACACTCACATGCTCATAAATGTGGACACATGCACACACACACACATTCTCACATCGACACTCACACACAAATGTTCTGAGGCTTCTTTCCCTGTCTAAATGACAGCTGGTGGCAGTGGATGGCTCCCGGGTGTTTGGCTGCTATGGGCTGGTCCTCAGACAAGATGATAGTAACTTCAGATGGGGCCTGTGTGTCACGCTGAAGCCAGTTAAGAAGATGCAGGGGGGAGGCAGACTAAAGTCCCAGGTTCTGAAGGAATGCCCAGAGAGGTAGCCAGGCAGGGCAGAGGCTGGGGCAGAAGGGTTAGGCTGAAACTGAAGGTGTACAGGGAAGCCACAGCTAGGAGACAGGCTGACAGTCATTTCACTGCATGTGAAGCAGGAGCAGCTGGAGCCCGCACGGCCAAATTCATCTCGATCAGCCCATCCCCACCCTTGGGGGTCTCTGTCTCTGAATCCTGGCTGTCAATACTAATACTCTTCAGAGAAGCTGTTGCAAGGTTTGGTCTTCCAGGGCCTGGGCAGATGGCCTGATCACCACAATAGGAAACTGTGAAGGATTGTGATTGGGAGCTAAAGTGGCAGTTGACACGAGGGACAGAGTGCAGAGCTCTGGTCTAGAAGGTGCTGTGACGCATCTGAGAAGAGGCAGAGCATCCGTTCACTGGTGAGCGGCCACGGTCCTCCTCTAGTTGCCCTCTGAGAGCAAGGGCATTCTCTGTCTTGTTCTCCAGTCTATCCTCAGCATTTAGGATAGAGAACAGAGAAGTAAGGAAGTTGGGGGGTGGGAATCCCTTTGCAGCAGTATATTTTAAAGTGTACTAGAGGGGGCCACGTATGTCAGAATTATTTGGGGGAGCTTGTTAAATGCAGAGTCCTGGCCCTATGTCAGAACTATTGAGTCAGAATCGTTAGAGCTGAGGTCCAGAATCTGCATTTGTAATGTTTGAGGGGATTTTTATGCATGACAGATAAAACCTGAGAATCATTTGTTAGTTCCTGGAAATTATTGCTAGTTCCTAGAAAGGTTCCTTTTTCCCAGAGGTAAGAAATAAAACGCATATTGTATTTTCCTGTTTTACCTTGACCGCCAGGAAGCCTGGAACTAAAAGTTTAGGCTTGGTTGTGTAACTTGTATTAGCCGAGGTGTCTTTACCATTTCCAGGAATATTTGTTTTCCTGGCTAACCCTCACTCATCTGTCTAGACCTAGTTCAGGAGACATCTCCACCAGGGAGCTGTCTTCGAAGCCTTCCTCCTCTCCCTAACCCAAGCTGAACAAAGTGCTCATCCTCTACTGCAACCCACGTGACACCCCTCAGAATACATCCAGAAGACCCAGCCGTGTCTCCGTCTCCCCACTTCGATTGCCCTAGTCTTGCTCATCTGTGGTGTCCTGCATCTGTTAAAAGGAACTAGGTGTCTTTCTATTGGTGTTTCATTTTTGACCAAATCATATCTTAAGGCCTTTCCCCCGCAAGTCTCTCCAGATATTTTGCAAGTAGGACATACCTCATTAATAAATATATAGTATTTATACCAAAGTCCACTCCAGAATGATACATGCAGATCAGTGGCCTCAATATTTGTTCTTTTGCTTTTTTGTTAGATTTGACTTTACAGATTCACAGTTGATAGTGTCCTTGCTGACTAAATCTTCAACACCAATAGAACTAGAAAAAACAAAAGAATAAAGATTTGGAGGATATAGCAAATTAGAAAAGAAAACCTGGGCAATAGAGCGAGATCCCATCTCTATAAAACATAAAAAAATTAGTCAGGCACTGGGGCACCTACCTGTAGTCCCAGCTACTCAGGAGGTTGAGGCAGGAGGGTCCCCGGAGCCTGGGAGTTCAAGGCTGCTGTGAGCTATGATTGCGCCATTGCACTCCAGCCTGGGCAGCAGAGGGAGACCCTATCTCAAAAATGAAAACTAAAAATAAATAAATCAAAGAATTAGGAAAGATGCTAGGCGAAACTCCAGTGCCAGGATATATGTGCAGGTAGTGCCAGAAATAAGCAGAACTTGAGAGGATAGTGTATCAGGTGAGAGAAGGTAAGAGGTGATTATTTTTCAATTAAAATAACTTATTTTTCATATTACAAAGACAATACATGTTTGTTGTAGAAAAACTAAAAATGCATAAAAAACAGAACCAAAATTCTTCTGTTTTGAAATTCGTCCAGATCTTTCTCTATACATAGTAACTAGCAGTATTGTCCCACTTTGTGTCCTGCACTAGCAGTTGGTACTACAATCCTGCTAACAGGCTGGAGGTATAGAATTCACAGGTGACAAATTCAGATATGGGAAAATGGGAACTTGCTGTATTTTTCTATTACAGCATCAATTTTGAATTCCAATTCTTCTGCTAGCAGCAAACCAAATACGGTCACTTGCTAATACAATCAGTCAGTTTAGTGATTTCCCAGTTATTCGGGATTAACTTCAATTATTTCTGGGTCCCTCCCATGCTCCACCCTTACTCCCACTCCCATTTTTCTCTAGAATTGCCTCCATAATGCCAAAGAGTTGGTAGAGAAAGTTGTCTCTAAAATACAACATTGGTTCTTCGGCCCTTAGAGGATCAAGAGCTAAGAATTAACTCTTTGCGTTTATATTTTAGAATGACCTCATTTTTGTAGACCAAATGGTCTAATTTCCTAATTTGGGTGGATTTATGTAGGTGTATACACAGAGCGTTGAGGGCTCCCAAACACATATTATGTTTACAGAATTAAATCTACTATCCTGCCACTTACATTCATGATTATTTAAGTAATAATGCAACGCACTCTCTCCAGGGAAGGATGGATATGGTGAGACACGGTGGGTCCGCTGGATTGAGCACCAGAATTCCAAGGTCCCAGTCTCAGTTCTTTCACTGATTAGATTCTCTTCGCCTCATTTCCCTTATCTGTAAAACAGTGAGGCTGAGTAGATGATCTTTAAGACCCAGCACTCATATTCCATGAGTCTAAGTCTATCAGATTCCTGCTGCAGAGGCACATATCAAGATTTTCAGAGGCAAAGGTAGACCTCAGCTTTTAAAGACATGGACCTGCTACAAACAACCCGGCCAGGTCCTCGAGCTTTCCATCACTGAGATCCGGAAATGAAGGCTGGTATTTACAGCAGCATCAAGGCCCTGGCAGGATAAGAAGAGAGGGTGGTGCCTTCCAGAACTGCCAAACAGCTGGGTATCACTGAAGTGAAATAGAACAGCCATAAACAGGGTGGGCTGGAGAAGCATGACAGTTGTGAAATCAGGGGAGGAGAAAGGAAATAAACAGGCAAATATACTGAAAAGAAGTGTCACGTGGCTTCTTCGCCGTCTGAGAAGCAGCAAGTGCAAAACTTATCTGAGGCCAGAAACAAAAGTCTTTTCTTTTTTTTGAGATGGAGTCTTGCTCTTGTCACCCAGGCTGGAGTGCAATGCCACAATCTTGGCTCACTGCAACCTCCACTTGCTGGGTTCAAGCGATTCTCCTGCCTCAGCCTTCTGAGTAGCTGGGATTACAGGCACCCTCCACCACACCTGGCTAATTTGTATATTTTTTAAGTAGAGACAGGGTTTCGCCATGTTGGCCAGGCTGGTCTCGAACTCCTGACCTCGTGATCTGCCCGCCTTGGCCTCCCAAAGTGCTGGATGACAGGCGTGAGCCACCGCGCCTGGCCAGAACGAAAGTCTTCATGTCTGCAGTGGCGATCATCTCAGCTACGACCATATAACGTCAACAAGCACTGGTGTTGGTGACCATGCTTTAGCACCCAAAGGTCCACAACAACTTTGCCATGCAGCAAGAGGTCACTTGCTTATATATCTCATTATTACATTCTCTCTTCTTGAAAAATGGCAATCCCTTGTAGTAGAATGGATCATTGTTCCCAGTTCTTCGTGCCCTCTCTGAATTACAGTTGTTCATCTATGCCCTTGCAACTTGGTAGTTCCTTCCACTAGAGCTGGCAAAGTTTATGTCCCTGCCTTTTTGATGCTGGGCCAGCCTACGTATGACTTGCTCTGATCAAAGATTTATGGATGGGACAGACAGTGTGCTGGGTGTGGGCAAAGGTCTCTAAAAGCCATCACAGACTTTGACTTGCTTTCTTGTCTTTCTGTGATCTTGCATTTCTATGATCTTCAAAGATGAGTCCCATAATGTGAAGCAGAACAACGATCAGAAACCCAGACTCCAGACTAGTATAGCCTAAATCAGCCAAACCTCAGCTGCAGACCCATGAGCATGAAAACAAATGGTTATGATTATGAGCTACAGAGGGATGTAGGATTGTTACTTAGCATTAGTGCAGCAAAAGCAGATTGATATATCTCTTAGGATTCTTCATTCAGGAGTTGCAAACCTGAATAAAGAAAGTTAGAGAAGAAAATAAGAACTGCTTTTGGTAAGCAGAGAAAAACCTTGAGAAATTGGCTGTCAGGTTATACTGTATAGCACTTGTGAAGATAGAACTGTTCACACTTAACTTCCTACAGTCATCTTTTTCCCTTCTCCTGCAGGAACTACTACTCAGTCTAGAGCCAGGAATTGTATTCAGCTGAGTCATGCTATGTTATCACCCATGGCACTCCTGGATTTCTGAGTCACTGGACAGTTGTGTTAGAACCCATGTTCACAGAAGTGTTTATTGGAGTGAAAGGATATGAATAGCACTTGCAGCATTTAAGCTGTACTCATGATCTTTATCACATTATATTCAGATGATATAATTTAGATGATCTCTTTCTGCACTAATTGATAATAGCCTTCTGGAAATGCTTCTGGAAAGCAGAATCCATACCTGAGTTAATTTTTTGACTTCCTTCTCCTGCCCCACCAAGAGAGCTTAGAGCCAAGTAATACATGTCGAATGAATGCAAGAATTAAAGAATCTTAAAATGGCCTTTATTCAAATGAGATAAAAATCATATCTCCTCTTGCACATGGGCACCTACATTTGTAGATGGTCACAAGTTACTGAATCAGGAACAAATAAAATAATTCTTACTATCTTCCTGCCAGGAGATTAACTCCTGAACCTTTGCAAGGGAGGCTAATTCACTGGTATGAGCCCACTACACACACCCTGCCTAAATTCTCCTCCTCTGGTGTTGAGTTGTTTTTCTCCATTACATAAACCTGTTTGTCCTTTCTCCTCAGAGTCCTTTGCAAAACATACTGCCTTTTAAAAAAAAAAAAAATCAGACACACTAGAACTGAGGTCTGAATGCCTGGCTTTTGTGTGTGAATACCTAAAGGTGTTTGCTTGGTGATGTCTGGAGGTTGTTCAGGCTGTCATCAATCAAAATGCATGCCATGCTCCTGTGGGGCTTTGGCAGGAGAAGCAGCTTATTTTAGATACTTGCAGAGCACTAATAAAATCTCCTTCTTTGATCATCCTTAGGGATTGAGGATTTTTTCCGGCTGGGGACAAAATAAGAGAAAAAGCATTGTTTTCACAGAAAAACATTAGCATGTTGAAAAAGCAAGGAGAAAAAATATGCTTTCATATACATAGAAAACTGGAAGGATAGGATCCTCCAGGATTTAAGAGTGAATCTCTGGAGAAGGAGATTGAAAGTTGAGGTGACACAGGGCAGGGAGGAGGAGGAGGGAAAATAAAGGAGGCATGTTTCCCTTAATACACTTCTGCACTATTTGAAAAATATTAATACCGTATTTCACCTTCTTAATATTAAAAAACAAACAAGATGTGTGAGGAGGAAAAACAAGGCGTATAATTATGGAATGACTTTTAAGCCCAAAGGTAGGTTGGTGATACCAGTGGAAAAGAAGACAGAGGACTCATTTTAAAAACTTGGATTTTTAAGACAAACTATGTATCAAAGTCAGAAATTAAGTGTCAAAAGTAGAATTGTCTAGCAAACAAAAATCAAAGGGATGATAAAGAAAATAGAAAGTACTTTTAAGTCCAATGTCAGGAAGTAGAGTCTTTGTTTTTTGTTTGTTTTTGTTTTTGAGGTGAAGTCTCACTCTGTCGCCCAGGCTGCAGTCCAATGGCACAATCTCGGCGCACTGTAACCTCTGCTTCCTGGGTTTAAGCAGTTCTCCTATCTTAGATGCCCAAGTAGCTGGGATTATAGGTGCCTGCCACCATTCCCGGCTAATTTTTTATTATTGTTAGTAGTAATAGAGACGGTTTCATCATGTTGGCCAGGCTGGTTTCAAACCCCTGACCTCAGGTGATCCACCTGCCTCAGCCTCCCAACGGCCTCCCAAGGTGCTCAGATTACAGGCTTGAGCCACTGCGCCTGGCCATGAAGTTTTGTTTCAGAAGATTATGTGGACAGAATCCAGAGAAGCTACTGAGTCTGTACATAGATAACTGGAAACGTGTCTTTACAAAATGTCAGTGTGGTATAGGGGAAGGCATCCCAACATGGAATTTTTTTAAAGCCTTATTTGATGACCAGAAAAGACTGTGGGTGAGGTTAGAGGCACAGTTGGAACAAAGAGATAGAAGGGTGACCAGAGTAAAACTCTAAAAGCTCATTCCAAACCCCAGTGGTTCCAGACTGGGGCATTTGTTCACATCTGGAGACATTTTCAGTTGTCACAACCTGGTGGTGCTGCTGGCATCTAGTGGGTAGACATCCTGTAACACACAGGCCAGCCTCCACCACAAAGAATCGTTTCACCCCAAATGTCTGAAGTGTGGAGGGCGAGAAACCGTGTGCTAGATGAAAGTGAATAATGAGATTGCTGAGCTGTTAATGCCTCATATGGTGTGTGCTTTACAGTTTACTAGGCGTTTCCACGTCCATTTGCTCATCACAGACCTAGCAGGTAGGCAGGGCAGGCACCTCTATTTCCCTGTGGCCACTGAGGAAGTAGAAGTTCAGGGACTGACCCAAAGGCACACGGCCTGCAGTCCAGGTCTTCGGCCTTGTCTCCACATTCTGCTGACTCTCCTGTCCCACGTGGCATGTGAAGGTCATCTTTGAACTAGATGCTTGGGTGAATATTTGCCATGCCCCAGAAGGTGACAGGGAGAGGGGCTGCCATTGAAGCAAAAGTAGAGGAATCACAGTGCCAGGGGTGACATTACCAAAAGGAAATGATGAAAAATTACTCAAGTGCCAGTGAAACAGCTACAATGGGTTCTCTTCAGTGGTGGCTCTTGGTCACATTTTTGTCGTACACCCAGAGGAGTTTTTGATATGTAGAGACCTGAAAGCGCTTGGCTTGCTCAAGGAAGAACAGTTACATACAGTTAGAAAGTGGAGGTCTTGAAAGAGATGTGGTGGAGAGTAAGGTTGGAAAGCAGAGACACGCTCCTGGAGATCAAGTGAGAAATAGAACTCGACAAGGTCATACTGTCCAAAAACCACCTGATTGGTCAAACAGTAGAAAGGAGAGCTTTATTGGAGATAACCGGTTTGCAAGCTGAGAAGATAAAGCGTGTATTGACGGTGCTGTCTCTTTGTCTAGGGGAAGGACAGGTTGGGTTTTATGCCTTGCACAGCATGTATCACACATATTCAGCAGGTCTGGGGGCAAAAGTTGTAAGTATTTATGAGGGGAGCCAAGTGCATGCACAATGGGTAAACATGTATATACATCCTGTGTTCACTTTGGGGTAGGGTTTTAGCATTAAAATATGAGGTGGAATTTGGCTGTTTACATCAAAAAGTGAACTATTAGGACACAAAGACAGTTTGTATGCAGCTTTTATAAGCTGCCTGGAACTGGCAATTGCATATCAGAAAAGAATGTTGTAAAGCTGGTCCTCTGACCAATCAGAGTCAGGTGGTGTGGGTTGCAAATCAGAGTTAGAAGAGGTATTGTTAGTGTATCTAACAAGAGGGTGGGTTTTTTGTTTGTTTGTTTATTTTTTTGGTAGCTGTAGAAATTTAGAAATTTCTACACGCCAGCCAGGTCCTGAACCCACAGCCTGTAAGTAACTTTTGTTTCCTTAACCTTGGGGTTCATCATAACAGGTAAAGGAGCATCTGTCTCATATCAGAGTCAGCGTCCACAAGCCCTGGACATTTTGAAGGCCAGTAGTGACATGATCAGTATTTTAGGAAGTCTCCACTCCATGAAGGACAGTTTCTTTTAAATCACATTTATTCCTCTTGCCCATATGATAAAACGGATTGCTTTTAAAAATGTTGCATTTGATGTTGGTGGGTTTTCACTGAGGGCTGAGTACTTTGCTACAATTTAGATGACAGAACTTACTGAGAAGTTGGAAGCAGATGAAAATAGCATCCTGCACAGGCTGTCCTTTTGAATGCCTATTTAAGAACATAGTGAGTGAAGTCATAGCACAGTCTTATGAGCAGCCATCACCTGATGCTAGCCCAAACAGGTTTATTACTACAATGCTATGTTCAGATGAACTGAAATAGCCTACAGTGTGTACACAGGGGACCTAGTGTCATTTACATTGCTGTCTCTGAAATGGAGATCATCACTCTAAAAAGTGGAAGAAAGGAAAGCACTTAATTACTCATGGTATCATGCTGTGTATAAACCCAATAATGACTGTCTGTACCTTTGAATTACTTACAACTCATATTTTAATAAACATTTTAATATTTTTCAGGTACTACATGCTCACTATAAAAAAACTGGAAAATGCTAATAAGGGCAGAAAATAAAAGAGTCACCCACTATCTGCCGCAAAGCATTTCTTTCCAGAGTTATTTTCTAAATGGCCCTTCTAAACATGCTAGTCATGGTGCCTTTCATTCCTAACTTCCTCTTACAGTTTCAGAGAAGATGCATCAGGATATTTTATTTTTCTAAGGTAAACACTGCTTGGACCAAAGGTGGCACTTGACCCAAAACCGTCCAGTGATCCACAGGGTAGCGGGCCTAAGGTCTTCTGTCCTAGAGGAATGATAATGAGCAAATATAACTTGTCCTTCTAAAATCTGGACTAAAGGATTTGTGGCCCTTTGGCCAATTGGCAGTGAAAGGAGCAGAACTCACAAACATGGAGCTAGAGGGAGAGGTCAGTGAGAGAGAACACCTGGGTCAGATGAGAGGGCGACACAGAGAGAATCAGCGGTCGGGGTGAGAGTGCGCTAGGTCCATCCACAGACGCCCTTACGATAAAGCCCCCTCTCCTTTCCCCTTAAGGCAGTCAGACACTTTGTTTTTGTTTTGTCCAGTCAAAAGTGCTACATGGACAGACACAGTGGCTCACACTTGTAATCCCAGCATTTTGGGAGGCCGAGGTCGAAAGATCACTTGAGCCCAGGAGTTCAAGACCAGCCCGGGCAATGTGGTGAAACCCTGCTCTACAAAAAAATACAAAAATTAGCCAGGCTTGGTGGCACACACCTGTGATTTCCAGCTGCTCCAGACACTGAGGTGGGAAGATCTCTTGAGCCTGAGAGGCAAAGGTTGCAGTGAGCCAAGATTGTATTGTCTCACGGCACTCCAGCCTGGGCAGCAGACTGAGACTGTGTCGCAAACAAAAATAGAAAAAAAAAAAGCTATTTGCTCAATTTTTAGTGTTCCCAGTCATTAGTAGGAAATGGACATGAGGTAAATCTTAATGTTTATGCAAATAAAATAATTCACCTGTTCTCTCAAACAACATTGTATTGTATTTAAGATCTTGGGAAACTTCAGGTAAAATGTCATGATTCCCAACCTCAAGGAACTTATCATGAGATATAACTGTAAAGATCTACAGACAAAAATATTGTTATTTTAAGAAGTTTAAAATGGCATAATTCACTGAGGATGCCTTTGGCTTCAAACAACACAAGACCTCATTTAAAATGCTTAAAAAACAAAAAGAATCTCCCATAACAAAAAGTCCCAGTCAGGGATGGTGGCGCACCTGTAGTCCCAGCTACTGGGGAATCTGAGGCAGGAGCATCACTTGAGCCCAGCAGTTCAAGTCCAGCCTGGGCAACATAAGGAGAATCCACCTCTTAAAAATAAAAAGTCTAGCGATAAGGCAGTTCCAGGGCTTACTGGTCCAGTGAACACTTAAACAACATCATCGGGGACCTGGGTTCCTTCTGTCTTTCTACTCTGCCATCTTCAAAATTTTATTGACTTTTGGTCCTAAGGCTTGTTTCCTCATAGATGCCAGGTGTCTATTTCTCTCCCAGGGATCAAACCCTTACACAACAGTGTCTGAAGTTTGGAAAAGGTAATGTTTCTGAGTTACAAGAAAAACTCTCTCAGAGACCACTAGCTGGCTTCCCTTCACCTCCATCACCACTGTCCAATCACGGACAAGGGAAATGGAATTACCTAATTGGTTTAGCCTAATCAAGACTCGCCCCTGAGACTGGAGAGGGGCTCATGAAACACATGATTGCCTAATACTTCAACAAAATACGGGTTTGGTTAACAGAAAGGGGAGGGTGCCAAATGATTCTTGGGTGGGTAATTAAGGGGGTCTGTCATGTGGTTTAAAAGGGCAAATTTAAAAACTACTGATGGGGGTTGGGGAGATGTTGGTCAAAGGATACAAAATTTCACTTAGACAATAAAGAGAGCCATCTTAAACTCATTTTACATCAGGGTGAGGATAGTTAATAACCATCTATGAATTCTCAAAACTACTTTAAAAAGTCGGGGAAATGACTGGTGAAATAAACATGGAGTAAAAAAATCAGTAAAATTAGTATAAAAATCTAGATTAAAATACAGATTACAAAAAAATTAAATATAGCATAGTTTAATGAGAAGAGAAAAACAAAAGCTGAGGAAAATTGAGATCTAATTGAAACATTAAATCCAGAAAACTAAGATGCCGAAAAGATGAAATGATAAAATAAATTAAGCCCAGCAGTTCTCAAAGGATGGTTCTTTGGCCAGAAGCATCAGCATAAACTGGGAACTTGCTAGAAATGCAAATACTGGGCCCCACCCCAGGGCTACTGAGTCAGAAACCTTGCGGGTGGGGCCCAGCAATCTGTTTTAACAAGTCCTCCAGAACTAACAGAATCCCCAGGAGCTGATATAGCTAACACCTGCAAATCCAAAAGAAAAACAGACACTTTAAAACATTAAAAATTATAAAATGAGGCTAGCGCGATGGCTCACACCTATAATCCCAGCACTTTGAGAGGCTGAGGCAAGGAGATCACCTGAGGTCAGGAGTTCAAGGCCAGCCCCGCCAACATGGTAAAACCCCATCTCTATTAAAAACACAAAAATTAGCCGGGGGTAGTGGTACATGCCTATAGTCCCAGATACCCGGCAGGCCAAGGCAGGAGAATTGCTTGAACCTGGGAGCCGAGATCACGCCACTGCACTCCAGCCTGGGCAACAGAGCAAGACTCTGTCAAAAAAAAAAAAAAAAAGTAAAATGAAAAAAAAAAAAAAAACAGTAGGCAAGAGGGTCAAATAAAAATCAGCACCTAGACCGATTCCAAGGTTAACATCTTTGTGCTGGGTGAATATGGTTCTCTGAGCCACTTTACCCCTCCCCACACTCCTGCCCCACATTCTGACTGACACCTAGTTGGTTGCCCTACCAAAGTTAAAATGAGCAGCTCTCATTCAGGCTACACTTTAGAATCACCTGGAGAACATTTAAATCATGTGGCTAAATCAGCCTCTACCTCAAATCAAGTAAGTCAGAACCCTGAGGGTGGAGACCTGGCCTCTGTATTTTTAGGAAATCTCTTAGGTGCTACCTATTATACAGCCGTGGATTTGAATCATTGGCTTAGAGCTTCCAGGTTGAGAGCTGAGGGTTAGAGAGCCTTCTTGCTCTTGATAGCTTCCTTGACACACCTGCTGCCCATGTCCCCAGCAGCCTGACTATCAACCTTGGAGAAAACATAAAACAAGCACGCACACTACTTACATCTTTTCTCCAGCAGGTCTACCTATACCTGCCCTACGTACCAGCATCGGACCCTCAAATTACTCCATACGGTTCCCAGATTGTGGGATCTCAGTATGGAAAAGCATAGGCCAATGTTGAAATTCTTGACTGACATCTCTTGTGCCTTCAAAACACTGATGGGGCTGGGCATGGTGGTTCATGATTATAATCCAAACACTTTGGGAGACTGAGGTGGGGGGAGCCCTTGAGCACAGGAGGTTGAGACTGCAGTGAACCATGATTGCGCCACTCCACTCCAGCCTGGCAACAGTGAGACTCTCTCTTAAAAATAAATAAATAAATAAACACCGATGGGAACATAATGTTCTCACCTCCAGCCTGGGCCAGTCCACCTCGTAGGGAGCAACCTTAGTCTTACACATGTATAAAATATTATACAGATGGCCCCAACTTATAATGGTTCAACATACGATTTTCTTTTTACTTTACACTGGGTTTATTGGGATATTAAATGCATTTTCTGCTTATATTTTCCACTTTTGATGGGCTTATTGGGACATATCTCCATCATAAGTCAAGGAGCATCTCTATATACTATATAATTATAATATTATACATAAATTCCTTTCCACATAACTACATGTTATATGTAATTATTAGATATGTATGTATATATATACACACACATAGGAAAAATGAAAATAATATATATTTAAGTGGTCTAGGATGGGGCCTAAGCATTTTAGGAGCTTCTCAGGTGATTTTCCTGAGCAGCCAGCATTGAGAACCACTGATTTAGAGTGAAACATTCATCAAATCAAATCTCTGGATAAGAAAATATAACATATTTAAAACAGAAGGGAGAAATACAGTTAACAAAAGTTCCCAAATAATATCAGTGGGAAGAAAGCCCAGGCTTTGCTTATTCTCTCTATTCACGCTCTCAAGAGTGTGTCCACAAAACACTCTCAATAGCTCCCATAGCAACACGGATGCTTCCACTGCACCTTCATCTTTTCACAGTGGCCCAAAGGCTTTGCTCTCCCCTTCACCCTGGTAGAGAGCTTGGTTCAATTGCCTCTTCATATTTACCTTCTGACTATTGCTAAGCCTCACCTGAACCAGCAGACACAAATAGTGCTTCTAACGTGTCTTCCTACCTCAAGGCTCAATCGAGCTGAACTTCCCTAGAAATGACAAAGCAAGATACAAGAGAGATGGGCCCTAAAAGACCAGTGGACAGTTGTGGCGGTTCAACAGACAAAAAGGGGATAAAGGGGGCTGGGAGGGAAGGTGATCACCTGTCCTGGTTTGCCTAGTTCCAAGGGCTAAAACTGAGACAGTCCTGACAACCCTACGACCACGCAGAGCTTTGTGTCTTGCAGGAGTAGACACTCTCGTATGGGTCAGCGAGACCTTACTTAACACAAGCATTTTATATTTTCTTTGTTTTGCGAGCATGCAGAGAGTCAATTTTCTAATTTTATTTTTACTTTTTTTAAAAAGTTAAACAATAAATGTGTCAACCATCAGAAAACTTAAATATTCAGAGAAGCAAGAAGAAAACAAATGAAATCACTTGTAACCTCACTTTCCAGAGAAAATTACTTTTAAGATCTGGTGTTTCTCCTTCCAATCTTTATATGCACATTTATTCTAAATGTCTGTGCAAATATACATATGTTAAATGTACTTTCTATTTAGGAAATCTAAGAAGCTGGGAGAATAGAAAAGATCATTAGGCACAAACAAAAGATGGTATACCAAGAGAAATACAAATAACACATGAATGACAAGGGAAGTGAGGGTAACACCGAGCCACATCAGTCCTTCTCCAGGAGCACAGCCTTGATCTGAGGCATTGGGCAGTGCTTTGTCTGTGGAGTGTGCTACAACCATGAGGTCACCCTCTCTGATGGTGACAAGGGTTCGATTACTTTTAATTGCAAAAACTGCAATTACTTTTGCACAGCCTAGTAAGTATATGCTGGGCTCCAGAACTGAATAGGACTGAACGTCACAGGAGGCTCTGGCTAAAGAAGTTGGAAAGGGTTCAGAGAAGAGAAACCAAAATGACTAATAAAGGGAAGCACAATGAGGCCTTTGAGCAGAGGTGAAAGTCCAGCTGTGCAGCCGGGAAAGAAAGGAAGGCTGAGACAATGTAATACCATTCATGTAGATGAGGGGTGTGCACCTATACAGGGGTGACTTGCTCTTCTCTATTTTCACTAAGGACTGAAAAAGGAGAACAAATAATAAGCATTACTCTGCTTAAGGGCTTTTTACTTTGCCAGAATTTTTTTCTTCCCAGTGACGGATATTACCCTTACATTTTTGAGATACTGACTGTCCTTGCACAGGGATTTAGGTTTACACAGGAGAAAATGTCGCGGTGGCTGTTAAAGCATCCAGTGAGATTTTCCAAGGAGGTCACAGACTCTTCTTTTAATGATCAAAATAGAACTGTTCTTCATTCAATAGGGATGCTTTCTACATTGCCCTGGTCAAGAACTGAGAATAAGTGTACCTTCCATTTCTATAATACATTAATTGAATGTCTCTCTAAACTCATTTGGTCTGTGAAACAATCATTTGAGGTCACGAGGAAGATATTATCTTCTCATTTTCCAGGCGAGAAAATGAAGATTTAGAGGAAGGAAGTGACCTGCCCAAAGCCCCACAGTGAATGGTGAGCTAGAGTATATTCCAGACCTCATGATTCTGGGTTTCCAGGACTCTGGCCACACTAGTCAATCTCTGAAATCAGAATCACCTACAGGGCTTGTTGAAACAGGGATTGCTGGATCCAGCCCCAGCGTTTTTGATTCTGTAGGTCGTGGGTGGGGCCTGAGAATTTGCATTTCCAGCAAGTTCCAGGTAATGCTGCTGCCGTCTGGGAACCACTGTGTTGCAGCACACCTGCCAGCCAACTAGATCTGTGAAAGGAGAAAACTTCTTTAAGACCTCAGACCCAGAGAAGTTGTATTTAACTTGAAAAATCATCAGCATGAAACTCACTAACTTCTGACCACCTTCCAAGCAACTGGCCCCTGTGTTATCAGAGCACATTAGCACACAAGTCCAGTCACAGTGTGGAGTCCAAGCCTTGCTTCCAAACATTTTCCCAGAGCAATGCAACACGAAGGAGCAGAAGTGGAGCAGGGAAACTAAGAAATATTGAGCCCCTCTTCTATGACAGGCAGTGTTCAGGGTCTTGTATAATTCCTTATTTTATGTTTACAGTCATTCTGATAGAGAAACAATTATTCCCATTTACAGATGAAGAAACTAAGGCTCAAAAGGGTTACACAACTTGCCTAGCAAAAAAACTAGAATATTCAGCTTCCAAACTATGTGTTTCTTTGACATCACAGATTCAGCTATTTTAGAGCGATTCTCTGACTTGCATTATACCCACCCTAATTTTTAGACCCTCAGCATGTTTCCTTCCCCTTTCTTTGGGGTTAGTTAGCCCACTGTCCCCAGCCTATGGCATTGCACTTAATTTCTAATTCATAAAGTTCTTTTCTGAACTTTGGTGTCAGAATCATCGAGGACTTGTTAGTTGTCTATTTAGTTTGATGCAAAGACCTAACCAGGAGGGAATTAGTTGGGTAAATTGTGGCACATCCATATGCTGTTGTACATGAACATAAAAATGGTTGTGATATATTTGATTTTTTCTGGGTTCCCGAGAGGCCGGCACGTCTGCCGGGGACTCTTGGCCAGCAAGAGGGTCCTAACCTGAATAGGGGAGTGTGCGGAAGAAAAGGTAGACAGAAAGCGGGGTCTGGAGGGCTGAATAAGCAATACTTGAACAGCAATGCCTAAACAGCAACTTTATTTTGCACGTGGTTAGTATATATACTTTTTGCCTATAG